>JAGFBZ010002416.1:0-60138 GCA_018398805.1 Hirundichthys speculiger | reverse complement strand
TTACAGATAACACCTTTAACTGGTATCTCAACTGAATAAACCTGAGTTACATTAACCTGAGTATTGTCTTACTCTTTTTTTTTCAACTCATCAATAGAACACATCTTTTTTTTCCCTTTTTTTTCACAACATATTAGTCACACATCAACAGTCTCTTACAAGTCCAGACGGCTGGGAGGGCGTGACACCCGGCCTGAGGATGTCACATATGTGTCACTAGCATCTGTGCGTGTGTGTCTGTCAGTTTCTGTAGTAGTGTGAGTGGGCGTACCAGTGTTACCTGGTACTGGGGCTACATCATGTGTTTCAGTTGTCTCCTGTGTGGATGCCTGGTGCTGAGTGTTATGAACTGGGCGCATGTGTGTGCGATTACGTCTAACTGGACCTTCATCAGTGTTAATGATATACGACCTAGGTGTTGTCGCTTCCTGCACAACAGTCCCAAATTTCTTTTCTCTCGGCAGCCATACATCTTGGCCTGACTGCAGCTCAGGCAGGGAACGGACTCTGTGACGCTGATTGTAGCGCCGCTGCTGGTTCTCCTTCGCCCGCCTTTCCCCCCTTCGGAATCTTCGGATGTTTGGCCAGCGAGGATGCAGCGCAGCGGGAAGTTGGGGGATGTCGGAGCGAATCTGTCTCCCCATGAGGAGTTGTGCTGGAGAATAGCCACTCTCCAATGGTGTGGCGCGATATGTTTGCAGCGCTCTTGCCTTGTCACCTCCTCCTTTCCACAGTCCTTTAACCGTGGCGACTGCACGCTCAGCCTCCCCGTTGGCCTGTGGGTATCTGGGGCTGCTGGTGACATGAGTAAATCCATATTCACAGGAAAAGTTCTTGAACACTGAACCACTGTACTGCGGCCCATTGTCAGATATGACAGTCTCTGGCGTCCCATGACGACTGAAGACATCCTTGAGCGCAGCCACTACTATTTCAGCAGTAGCTATCTTGAGGTGAGCTACTTCTATGTAGCGCGAAAAGTAGTCCACTACGAGGAGGTAAGACCTATTTTCCCAGAAGAACAGGTCTGAGCCGACTCGTTGCCAGGGTCTATCTTGCACAGCTGTTGTCAGCAAGGGCTCTCTCTGTTCTGCCCTATGCTGTGAACACGTGCTGCAGTTTTCCACCATTTGCTTGATGTGGACCAACAGTCCAGGCCACCAGACTGACTGGCGAGCTCTCGCTCTGCATTTCACGACCCCCTGGTGGCCACTGTGAAGACTTTGGAGGATCTCTGGTCTCAGGCCTCTCGGGATCACAATCCTTTGACCTCGGAGGAGCAGCTGGCCATTCAAGGTAAGGTTACTTTTTTCAGGCCAGAAGGGAGCCAGCTCTGGGGGGAGCGCATGTCTCTCTGGCCACTCAGTCTGACAGAATCTAATCAGCTTTGCGCAGACTGGATCAGCTTTCTGTTTCTCCATGATTTCTTGTATACGGGCCTCAGTGGCTGGAAGGCTCTGAGTGACTGCGTCCAGAAAAACTTTGACTTCTGCCTCATTCTCTTTTTCCTCCTGTGTGAACGTGTGTTCAATTGGGGCCCTTGACAATGTGTCTGCGGTTATCAGGTGCTTCCCCGGCACATGCACAATGTCAAAAGAGAATCTCAGCAGCCTCAGTCTGAATCTCAGCACTCTCGGCGGGAGTTCATCGAGAGCCTTGGTGCTGAGCAATGGCACTAGTGGCTTGTGGTCTGTCTCCAATCTAAATTTCAGTCCAAGAAGATAGGATGACAGACGCTCACATGCCCACGTAGCTGCCAGTGCTTCCTTCTCAATCTGAGCATAGTGTCTTTCAGTGTCAGACATACCTCTTGAGATGAACACAACGGGTTTCCATGTCCCATCAGACTGTCGTTGGGTCAGGACGCCACCCAATCCAAATGAAGAGGCATCAGCAGACACGCACGTTTCAGCCGTTGGCGAATAGGCGGCCAACACTTGAGTGGAGCTCAGTTCTGTCTTTAGTCTTTGGAACGCCTCCTTCTGTGGCGCTTCCCAGCACCACTCATTCTTCCCACAGAGCAGGTCTTTGATCGGGCGTGTATAAGAAGCAAGGTGTGGCAAGAACTTGCTGAGGTAGTTCGCCATTCCCATCAGCCTCTTCACCCCTTCGACATCAGTCGGAGCAGGCATCTCTTTTATCGCTTTTATCTTCCCTGGGTCAGGCGTCACACCGTCCACGGTGACCCGGTGGCCCAGGAATGTAATGCTGTCTTTGGCAAACTCACATTTCTCCCCATTCAACGTCAAACCCTCTTCCTGGAGTTTCTTTAGAACTTGACACAGTCTCTCATCATGCTGGGTCTTGTCCTCACCATATACAAGAATGTCATCAGCGTGACACACTGCGCCTGGACATCCTTCCAGCATCTGCAACATGCGACGCTGAAAATGTTCAGGTGCTGAAGAAATTCCGAATGGTAGGCGATTAAAGGCATATCGCCCGAACGGGGTAATGAAGGTTGTCAACAGTTTGCTTTCTTCTGCCAACGGAATTTGCCAGAAGCCAGAGGTGGCATCGAGTTTTGTGAAAACTTTCGCCCCCGCCAACATTCCCAGGGTATGATCTACGGCTGGGAGAATGTGCCTTTCTCTCAGGACCCACTGGTTTAAATGTGTCAAGTCCACGCACAACCGTATCTTTCCATTGGGTTTTGGCACACAACACCATACCTGCACACCATGGTGTGGGTTGTGTCACCCTGGAGATGACACCCATACTGTCCATACGGTCCAGCTCAGCTCTCACTTTGTCACGCAGAGGGAGTGGCACCCGCCGTGGAGAAGACAGGGCATATGGGACTGCATCCAGCTCCAACACAATTGTATAGGGCTCCTTTAATTTCCTAGCCCAGTGAATACAGTGGGGAACAGTGCCTTGAAGTCCTTCTGCTGGGCTTCCACTGTATGGACACGCTTCACTAGACTGAGAGCCATTATGGCTGGGAGGCCTAAAAGAGGCTTTGACAGTTCATTAACAACATACACATTTTGTTTAGTTGTTCTCTCTTTTAGAGCCAATGTCCCTTCAAAACACCCCTCAACTTCTAGTTTGTGGTGCCCCGGTCCATACAACACCTTACCAGGTGGTCTCAGTGCTCCATGGACTTTGCTGGAATAGATGCTGCTGGGGATAGCTGTAACTGCAGCCCCCGTATCCAGTTTGAATGCTGTCTCCTGCCCATTCAACTGCAACACTCCAATCCATTCCTCTTCTCCTTTTGAGCTCACTTCTCCCAAAAAAGCAAATTCATGCTCTCCTTCATCCCTCGTGTACCCCTGTGTGATGTCATGCACACTCTTGGCTGATCTGCATTTTTTAGCATAATGTCCCTTTTTGTGACACTTTCTGCATTCTGCATCACGGGCCGGGCACTCTTTCCAGGGATGTCTTTTGTTACCACATTTGCCACATTCTGCTGACTGACTGTCTGTTTTTTCATTTGAAACTTTATGTCCTTTTTGTTGTTTCTTTGTTATCATTTCTACATGTCCTGCTGCTTGTTCAGCCCCTCTCAACGCAGGCTGTTGCTTCTTCACTGCTGCACTTTGTCTGACTTTGGTTATTGCTTTGGCTAGTGTGAGTTCTGGATCTAGCTGTAAATTTTCCGACAGCTTAGCATCTTGTATTCCCACCACGATTCTGTCCCTTATTAATTCCTCTCTCAGAATTCCAAACTGGCAATGTTCCGCCAGCGCGTGCACTGCAGTTATGAAGGACTCAACACTCTCACCCGGCTGTTGGCTGCGACGATTGAAGCAGGCTCTTTCGTAGATGACGTTCCGCTTGCTGATGCAGTGGTTTTCGAACGCCTCCGTGACTGATTTGTATGATTTTCTCTGTTCCTCCGTCAGTGGTAAAACATTGAAGATATCTTCGGCCTCGTCACCCGCCGCATACATAAAGGCATTGACTTGAAACTCCTGTGACTGTTTGTCGAGCCCTGATGCAATTCTGTAGCGTTCAAACCGCTTAATCCATCTCGGCCAGTCATTCGTGTTTGAAAAGTCGAACTTGCCCGGCGGAAAGTACTGCGGGGCTAACTGCTGTACTTGCCGATCTTCCATATTCGTCGTCGTCCTCCCTTCTTTTTTCGTTGTTAGTCCTACGTCTTTAATGTCCTCTGACTGCCACTTTCTGACACCATGTTACGTTAGGCTTGGGTAAGTAACAACTAAAAGAATGAGACGGAGACCTGTATCACGTTCACTGTTTACTAGGAACTTAACTTCTTGAACCGCATGTGTCACACTCTAATGAGTCCCCGGTACAACTTAATATAGCTCCACTATATTCTTTACAGAACAGTAATAGTCAGGAGGTTTAGCCACTTATTGTGAATTTTTTAAATTGTTCTTTTTGTATTACAGTTTCATTTAAGCTTCTTTCAGTAATGATCTAAACCAGGGGTCTTCAACTCTGAGCCACAATCCTGCATGTTTTATATGTTTCCCTTCTTCAGCGCACCTGATTCTCACGAAAGGGTCATTAAACAGACCCGGATGACGAGCTGATGATGATTCATTCATTTGAATCAGATGCGCTGAAACAGGGAAACATCTAACATCGAGGACTGGAGTTAAAAACCCTTGATCTAAACGTACTTACTCTGGGATATTTATTGGAAGGCCTGTTTAGCTATCTGCCAAGCTAGAAATAATGATTTTAGCAGAGCCAAAAGAGGTTGAATGGAGGGCGACTGGATCTCTTTTCTTGGTTCTTAAAGATGTTTTAACCCTGTCAGGTTTTTACTGTTCAGAAATTACAGGCTTATAAACTGTTGATGGGTTAATCATTCTCGTTGATTTGTTTCAATCAGATGTAAACTGCATTGCTAACACACTAGCATGTCTATGGGCTTTTCAGTGTTGTGTTGAGACTGATGCTAATCGCTAGGATGACACTGCAGTCCCAGCAGTGGGAAGAGGCCTAAAATTAAAATGTCAGATTTTATATTTTTATTTTATTTTATTTATTTATTTTACAGCACACATCATTTTCAGTTGTATTTTTCATTATATATTTTTTCTTTATTTATTCAGGTTAATCTCATTGAGACACAGTACCTGTAAAAACATTACTGTCAATAGAAATAATAAAAATAAAAATACATCTTAAGTTCTTCAATATTATTATCAATTTAAAAAATGTAAAGAAAAATTGAATAAATAAATAATTTGCTGTACATGATCAAAGAAAGATTACTTTAAATATTCAATTATTTATAAATTTTTTTTAAAGGCCTAAAGCAATTTTTTTTAAACCAATATGAGGCCTTTAATGTATGCTTCTCTGGGGCCCTTTGTCTACCCTATGTTATTCGTCTGACCTGATGTATTAATAAAGGCATGAATGCAGAAGCAAAAACTTGTCCTGTATGAGTAAGAGAAAGTAAGAGAGAGTAAAAGAGAAACACCATAAAGAGCTTTTTGGAGGCTCGTCACGGTTCTAATGGTGCTTTACAAGAACAAACTGATTACCATTAACGAAGGTGGACAAACCACCTGGGAAGGAGCGTCAAGGCTGCTTTGTAAGAGTTGGATAAGTAAAACCCAAGGCCACCTCATCTGTTTCTCAACATTCACGCTTTGATTTCTCGTTTCAACAGTGTTGCAGCGTCAGCTGCTAAGATCGCCGTGACTGCCTGATATGAAGGCATATTGCATGATGAGATACGGTGTATGAGTCACACTGGTCAGTTGCATACTGGTATGGATGTGTGCGTGCCCCGTTTTGGCAAGATTACTATCAGAGGATGTGCCTTTGATAACTGCTTCAAACACCGAAAGCCATTAAATATCGCTATTAATCAACAAAATTTAATATCTTCATCGCAGCAGACTGGCAGTCTTAATGTCATCTTGTCATGGAGGAAAAGCTGAATCTACATTCCCATTAGCGTTCATAATATGCTTTCCAATGTGTGACTGTTTAAATAATGGCAAACTCTTCCTCTGTAAATATAAACCATATGAATGAAAACTGAAAAAAAGATCCTTCAAGTCTAAGCACTTTAAATTTCTGTAATAACAGTGGTTGTAAAACTTTTGGAAGCTTGACTCTGACTCTTTTTTTGAGTTTCACAAAACAAAGAAAAGTGATTAGACGGAGACAGAGTTGGAAGCTGACCACCTACTGATGTTTCTCTGATGTTTTCTCGACTTGGATTTGGTTTCTCGTCTCCACGTTCTACCAATACGAGATCGGCTTTTCTGCTGCTCCCTCTCTGAAACCAGAGTCCAGATCTAAGCTGAACACTGACTTTGACTTGAGATGGTAAAGACTCTGCAGCCCCGTTACACTGCCCCGCCAAAATAAAGTCGCCACCTGGATTTAATTAAGCAAATGGGTACGAGCCTCCTATTGGATAATTACTGCATAGGCGATTATCTTTCAGCTGGCAGCATGTTATTTAACCCCAACTGGTGCAATGAGTTGCTTTTTAATTCCTAAACAACCATGTCAAAGACACATCCCGTGGTTATAGAAATGATATTAGTCTGTTTGAGAAAGGTCAAATCATTGGCAGCATCAAGCAGTGAAAACAACGAGATTGCAGAAACTACCAAAATTGGGTTAAGAACTGTCCAATGCATTATTAAAAACTGGAAGGATAGTTGGGACCCATCGTCTTCGAGGAGGAAATGTGGCTGGAAAAAAAATCCTCAATGATCTTGATCGGCGATCACTTAAACGTTTGGTGAGATCAAATCGAAGAAAAACAACAGTAGAACTCAAGGTTATGTTTAATAGTGAAAGTAAGAGCATTTCCACACACACAATGCAAAGGGAACTCAAAGGATTGGGACTGAACAGCTGTGTAGCCTTAAGAAAACCACTAATCAGTGAGGCTAACTGGAAAAAAAGGCTTCAATCTGCTAGGGAGTGTAAAGATTGGACTCTGGAGCAATGGAAGAAGGTCATGTGGTCTGATGAGTCCAGATTGACCCTGTTCCAGAGTGATGGGAGCATCAGAGTAAGAAGAGAGGCAGATGAAGTCCCATCATGCCTAGTGCCTACTGTACCAGCCTGTGGGGGCAGTGTTCTGATCTGGGGTTGCTTGCAGTTGGTCAGGTCCAGGTTCAGAAACAGTATGAGCTCAAAGAATGAGGTCAGCTGACTACCTGAATATACTGAATGACCAGGTTATTCCATCAATGGATTTGTTCTTCCCTGATGGCACGGGCATTTTCCAAGATGACAATGGCAGGATTCATTGGGCTCAAATTGTGAAAGACTTGTTCAGGGAGCATGAGACGTCATTCTCCCACAGAGTCCAGACCTGAACCCCATTGAGAATCTTTGGGATGTGCTGGAGAAGGCTTTGTGCAACGGTCAGACTCTACCACCATTAATGCAAGATCTTGGTGAAAAATGAGTCCAACACTGGATGGAAATAAATCTGGTGACATTGCAGAAGCTTATTGAAACAATGCCACAGTGAATGCGTGCTGTAATCGAAGCTAAAGGCAGTCAGTGAGAGCTCTCATCTCAAATGATATTTTGGTGACGAACAGAAATGACCACTGCGTGAAGCTGACGCCTGGTTAGCAGACGCTGCCTGATACTTAGTTAAACTTCATCCTCGGACCCTTCCTGGCCAACTTCCTTAGCTCGCAGTGAGTCTATTAGTACAATGAGCATCACAACAAAATGTTTCTCTTTACAATATGCTCTGTTAGGTCTAGCGCAGAAGCTACGTGTAGAAGTCGAGGCAGTGCTAGGTGCAATGTAGCAAAAGTGATGGCTGCCGTCAGTCAAAAGACCACATCAGTATGATTATTTCTGCTGCAAAGTTGGACATCTCAGTGGAGATTGACTTGCTTCTGGAGCTATCCCCGAGTGATTAGTTGAGGAACTTGATATTTTGACCCGGACGTTGGGATGTTGCCACTTGGCTTTAACATACTTTCACTGCGACCTGAAAAATCGTTACCGACTTGGAAATCAGGCTCATTGGAGCTGCTCATTACAGAATAAAGATGTTTGATTCTCCCTCAAAATACCTGGACTTTTTTCCTTCTTTTCCACGGGCTGAACTTTGCTGTTATTTTAAAAAGCTGAACAATGGAAAACAGGCTCATTTCAGCCTCCGTGACTAGAAGGACGGCTTGGCAGGAAAAGCTTGAGAGCCACAGCTGTATAACCACGAATGCTCCTGATTAAAGGGCAGCAGAGAAAGAAAGAGTGCCAAAGTGTACACTGATAACTTAAAGTGTACATATCAAAAACACAAACACGCATTAATACCATTATAAAAGAGTTAGAGAACACCAGTCTGAACTAGCTCCTGGGGTGGGGGTCACCTTATTATGTAGAACATTGCTGTGAAACATATACATTATACATGTTCCTTTACAAACTTTCTACTGTGTTCGACCCAAAAGCCAGTGCAGTTCTTGTAAAGGGAAATACAATATCCCAATAATGCCGGCGTACCCACATGCATCCAGTAATCACGTTGGCCCAGAGAGAACAGAAACAAAGGGACGAGTTTTCCCATTTGTCTTGAGTGGGAAATCTGTAATGTGAGGGCAAAGGTCCCGGTGGGCACTTGTCTGATAAGTCGGAGCGTTCTGTGTTGGCTGCATTGATGAGAGAAAATCCTTTAAAGGGTTTAAGTTTTCACGCTGCTGAAGTCAATACAGATTTTCTATTGGGTGCAGGGACAGTTTCACCCCTCTTTATCTTTTTCTGTTTTTCTATCTGTCTTTGTTTCACTCCTGGTAATTCATTCTTCCTGGAAAATTCTTTCACTTTCAGCCTCTGTCTTCTCTTTCTATCTCTCACTGTATCCTTCGGGTTATTTCTATTACTCTCCCTTATTTTCACATATTGTACCTTTGCTGAGGGCCATCAATACTGGCCCGGAGTGGACAATTTATTTACGACAGCAGGAGAATGAAACTAGCAGCCTGACAATCAATTCTCCTCTACGCAGTGTCCGTGTCCTGAATCAAAATTTATCTCCAGTGTTGATTTCATCACAGATTTTGCAGGTATGTCTTCACTTGTCTCAATCAATGATCCACCTTCCTTTCAACTCCCCCTTTTCCATCTTAAAATCAAGTTCTGTGTTTGGAAGCGTCGTCAGAACGAGTTCAGAACGAGTGTGGGAATTCTCATGTCTGCTAATTAAATTGCCGGCTAAATAAAAGTAAACATTTTTCATTTCAAAGCAGGTTTGATTGCACACCTCTGTTTAGCCGTGGAAGAAAAAGAAAGGCTACAAGGAAAGATAATTGCCGCATGAAGCTTGGTTCAAGGTTAAAAAAAAGAGGCTGACGCATACCACACATATTCTCTAAAGCACTGATCTTTATAACATGGTGTGATTTTTTTCATCATGACGTCATTTCTTTTCCCAGAGTGAGTTCTAAGCCAAGTTTCTGTTTCAAGGTTTCATTACTTTCTATGGAGCAGTGGAACCCAAGTGCTCGCTTTACCTTCCTCCATTAGTTGCAGCTTTAAAAAAAATAGCTGCAAACCGACAAATAGTGTACATTTGTGCAACAAACCCTCAATATCCTGATTGGAAGGACGTGGCTGGAGGCCAGCTCCTCCAACGTATCCAACATAATAGATATTTAGTCAGCGTCTGCACATTTTAAGCAAGCCTCACAAATTATGTCTTTGAAGTAAATAGACGGCAACTGGCAACAGCCAATCGAATCTGCTTCTGGTTTGTGCCATTTGTCAGAGACCTCTAACATTGGTCAACTAAATGAAAATCTATCTTAAATGTGGCGGTGTGTATCTGGCTTTAGGCTGAACATGAAAAGGTGCTTGTTTGTTTTGAATAACCCTCCCAGACAGAAAGCAGAAGTTACTAATGTAGCTCTAAGGTGGTCTTTCTGAATGCGTTAAAAATGTGAAAATGGTTCAATAAATGGGAGCCTGGGCAAGTATACCCGCTGTGTACACACAGCGGCGTCAGGGCAACGGTTGTGCCAACAAGTGGTATTGAGTTATACACCTTTTCGACTTAAAAATTGTGGACATGCGCCCCCTAGTGGCCCAAACATACCTGGAGTGTGCGGTGCTCCACCTAAGTAACCCAAACACAGCAGCGTGGAGCATCTGTTACGGATAACGCAGAAATGTCTTGGATTGATGATGTTAGGCAGTGTCCTCCAGTTACAGATGAAGGTAGTTTATCGCTCTTTTTAATGATTGGTTATGGAAATAGCTTGATCTATTCCCATAATAAAACACTATAACTGTGGGAATACGTGAAAAATGCAACGCTGGCTATAACTAATGTCAACAAGCCATAAAGATTATGCTACTGTAACGTTAATGCTAGCGGTAAATTAGGCTATGTGTTAATTTTATATTTCATTTATTTTATCATTCTTCTAATTCATTCATTCATTCATTCATTCATTCATTTATTGTTTTATAGGCCTGTGCTAGTGCCGAGGGCTACAGTAGCGTCATACTGCTGTTCTTTCGGCCAGAATCGTCCGGGACTCTCAGCGAGACTATGAGTAGTACGAGATTGAATGTTAACGAAAACTCACCCGGCTGTATTCATTTGGAACAAAGTCCTTTCTGTTGATATTTTTCACCCACGTCTTCCTAACTTCTTGGTTGTCAGGAAATCGGTGCAAACTGTATGGCTGCAGTAAAGGCTTGTGTATTTCACATACTTTCTTCTTCCATTGTTGAATTTTCACGCCATTGTTGGCACAGTTTATGATGGAACATGTATTCCCACTCGACCGACTCGACATTATAAAAATATATATTTGTACAAAGAGAAAAACACTGGTTAATCTGCAAGCCGGTGAAAGTGTCGCTCTGTGGCACAGTACGCCAATGGCGGACGGCGTACTTCCGGGGGGCTGGCTCGAAAAGATCCATAGTTTAAGTCAGTGGGTCCTATCGGGTCTGTCACTGAAATGGAGACATGAAAACACCAAGCAGGAGGTTGACCCTGTGATACTTCCTGCCTTCTAGGTTTTACCCCAGACCCCTGTAAAAGGAAACCCTATCATAAAATGTTATCACGTGAGTCA
Source organism: Hirundichthys speculiger (assembly GCA_018398805.1). Lineage (NCBI taxonomy): Eukaryota > Metazoa > Chordata > Actinopteri > Beloniformes > Exocoetidae > Hirundichthys > Hirundichthys speculiger. The sequence continues at coordinate 49,117 of JAGFBZ010002416.1, read as the reverse complement.
TTGCTATCAAAGAAAGGAGATAGAATACATGCTGATATATATTTTGCTGCTGATGAAGCTGAGAAGCCTCAGACTAATCTTCATCACATAAAATGCCTTCAAAAGACACATGACAGTTGGTATCGGTTCAGCGAGAGAACAGGGCGACTTAATCGGATGAATCATGCTCGCAGTCATTCGTACAAATCATCTGGATGGCTGAAGTTGTGAGCTTTGTTTACGTAGGAAACAGATATCATCAAGATGAGCTATGGGAAGAGCAGAACATGTTGGCGGGAGTTTGATGCACTTGTCAATATTTTGCTGGGGAACCTTGAATCCTGGCATTTATGTGGATATAAATTTGACATGCACCACCTACCTAAACACTGCCGCAAATCACGTACACCCCTTCATGACAACAATAATCCCTGAAGGCTTTGGGCTTTTTTTTTCAGGAGGATAAAACAGTTCAGGGATGGTTTGAGAGTTCAAGGTGTGTGCTCGGTATCAGAATTCCCCACGTTAGGCTCGTTAAGCACCTCGGATGCCCTGGAAAATCGAGTTTGATCTATGGGGGTCTCACCTTACAGCTTCCCGGACTTAAATGATCTGCTGCTGATGTCCAGCTGAATTACAACAGGGCACCTTTGGAGATCCTGTGAAATCAATGGTCAGTTGTTTTGGTGGAGCGACAAAGGGCTACAGAATATTATATGGGGTGTTTAAATGTATTCAGTACAAAGTAAATTTGATTTACATAATGTATTGTAATTTTGCTGCACATGCTTCATGTATTAATTCAGTTAAATCAGTCAATTGGGGTAATTGTTCCTTATTCAGCTGCTTATTTTCTCAGCTAGATTAGTCCTCCCCACCACATGTTGTATCAAGGTGTCTTTAACAAGGAGCATGTGTGCCGTGTGAACCTCCCAAGGGTTACTGGAAACAAACGAGCAGGCCTCTGACCTCCAGTCAGAATGAGGACTTTCCATCTCTGGACAACTTGCCCTTCTGCCGTCACTTAAATGGCTAATGGCTCCCATACCTTTGATGAAAGAAAATTAGGCGGTCTAACACAACAAACCCGTCTGGCCATTGGCGTTTGGGGGACAACAGATTGTTTCCAAAGTGGTGGACGGGGCATGCTCACTGAGAAGATGCATCATCAATCACCATTTAACAGCTTTTAAATGGGTTTTTGCCTCCCCGAAGGATAATAGGATTGAACTACCGAAGATATAAAAGGGCAAGCCAACTGTATGTTTTGCAACTTAAGTAGTGAAATAAGTCCGTGATCAACTCCACCACCGCACGTCCAAAAACTGTTCTCCCGGTATAATCATAAACCTGCTAAATGAACTCAACAGCTGCGGCAGAAGAAAAATGGCAGCAGGTGTTATATAAACAACAGATTACCTTCTGAAATATTCCAGGCACTCCACAGGGGCAGCCAGCTTTACTTTATAATTAACAAGCACTTTATGACAAAGAGAAATACTGATGAGGAGGAAGTGAAAGAAGCTGCTGATGACATCTTGAAACAACTACAGCCCATCGCTGCCGCTTTTAAATGGCAAGAGGCGGGATGCGTCCTCGACAGATCGGAAGGTCCAGACTTTAAAGATCACGACAGCGAGCTAGAGGAGGGCTATTTTCTTTAACCTCTTTGAATAACCCAGTCTGCTTTCGTTGGTCAGCTCCACAGGCTCGATCAGCCCTCCGTTATCGGTTTCACTGGAAGCAAAATTATCACACGACCCAGCGTGGAGGGTGAATTTTTAATTCTGTTGTTGACATTTAGCAGGAAATTAAGGAGTTGAAAATGCCGTTAAGAATCTCTCACAATGCTATTATTTCATCAGTGGATGCTTACATGTGATGCATTATGCAAAAAAAAACAAACACTTGCAGGACAGGAACTGGAGTGACCAGGAACATGTGACAGACACCAGACTTTTGAAAAAAAATTGATATACATTTAAATTTACAGCAGTTTCAGTGTGAAAATGTTTATACACTGCAAAGCAACACAAGAGTTCTTTTTGTTTCCCATGTTAAAATATCAGGAACGATGGCAGTTCAACATTGAAGCGTAAACCTAGCTTAACCGAGAACCAACACAGCAGCATCGCAGATGTTTCTTCAACCCACCAAGAACGAACAACCAATCAAATGTCTTCCAAATAGGCCGTTTGCTTTGAATTAGTCACGCCCCTAGCTAGCCCTAGCTACGTGGCCTGCAACTCAACTGGCTTACCCATGCGTTGACACAGTCGACGATGCTTGCTAGCATGCGTGTGAGCGCCGCGCAAGTCTTCCGATCTTTGTTGAGTGAATTTACAGGACTTTAACTGCTTCTTATTTTTGTTAATTTGGGGTTTGTTTTGATTTTTTAGCATTGACAAAAACAGGCCACTCTTATACATATCACCCGCTATTCTTCATTTCTGACAGGATAATTCCAGATCTGGGAAGTTAAGGTCTTTCAGATCTCTTAAAGGCATCACGACAGCAGAGATTTATATTGAGCATTCTTGTTAAATGACAGCTTGATGTTTGCCTCTGAACACACAACTGACAAAAACGATTAAAAAAGCATCCGGCACGTTTAACTGACACCATTGTCATTTCTATGCCGTTTTCCCAAACTCGTCGGCTGAAGTTACTTCCTTTTTGAAAGATAACACTTTTCCAACTTCTATTTGTGTCACCACCAGTAATTTCATAGAAGAATGAGCTCTTTCATAAACCTAGAAGAGCGATCATAATTTCTTATTTTTGACATTCTTGGCAGGCTCCACAACTCTGTGCTGCAGATACAAGACACAGGAAAGTGATCAGGCCTTGCCGCGCACGTTTCCTTACTTTGTGTGGGAATTTATTTCCAGCAAGATTAAAATGATCCATTAACAAACATACATTGCGGAGGATAAAGTATCCAATATTTATTCAGGGCGGGAGACGATGAAAGGCTGCTCCTACGGTCTCCCGTGTCAGTCAGTCAGGCCGGCTTATTAGGTCAGCACATTCACAGCCACGGGGGGGTAGTTATTCAAATCTCTGAAAATATGCAGAGACGGTGAAAACACCTTGTTCGGGAATAACAATGGCCTCACATCAAGAGCTTCCTGTGTGGATCGCAGCCGCTGTGATGCAGCACCGCCGCTAAGAAAGGGCTTTCACCTTTGCTGTTAAAAAGACGACGGCAACATATTCAGATTAGGAGCACGAGGACAAAAAAAGACTTGTCAGTCATTTGTAAGAGCCGTGCACACAAACACACACTTCTTCACGTGTACTTCATTTCATCTGTTAATATGCATCAAATTTTAAGTGTAAGAACTGCAGCATATTCCAAAATAAAAATAAAAGCACAGCTACGAGGGCTGTTTGGTGCTAGTAAGGAGCTTAAAGGAAAAAAAATAATGATGTAATTTCAAACAGGTGGACAAGTGAATGTCATGAGGATTTGGTGCAAAAGCAGCATCCGTGAAAGGTTGAGTCTTTGATGACTGAAGATGGACGAGATTTCAACTTTGTCCAGAAATGTACGAGAAAAACCCATTAAAAATGTTTAAAAACAATTCTCAAGAAAAGATTGGAAGAGATTTGCTTATATCTTCCCCTGTGGTAATGTTAAAACAATTCAAGGAAGCCGGAGGAATTGCTGTGCACAAAGAGCATCAAAATCTGTCATTTATCAATTACTGTGATAGAGGCATGGAAAAGAGGGTACTTTGGAAAACCTTCGTCTAGCACTACACTAGGGAGTTACATTCACAATTGTTGCTGAAAGCTTTATGATGGGAAAAAAATGGCTTGTTTTAACCTTGTTCAAAGGAGGAGCTGACAGCTGTGGGCTCGGAGGCATCTGGGATGGACCATCGCTCAGTGGAAATGTGGACTGTGGCGATACAAATCAGCGTGATCTCTATTTTGGAAGAAATTGTTGCCCAGTGCCCCCGATCAGAGACAAACAGCACAATCCAGACTGCTTCTGGCATGTGGGTTTTCTTGGGGAGCACTGGAGTAAAAGGGGGGGGAGGAGGAAGTCAACTCTGTTGATGTTTAGTTTCAAATATTTACAGATGTGACATCATCCAAAAATCCCTTAGCCTACCTTTAAGTGTTGTTAGAAGTGATGTCAATGTCACAAAACAGTAAAATCCTAACTGTCCCAATGTGTTGCAGCCCTGAACAGTACATGTATATTAATACATTTAATTTGTTTAGATATATTTTATGTTTTTTTTTCTGTTTAGGTACATACTGCTGTAAATGGACACAGAAACATGCAGAAAAGAGGAGTGTAAACTACACTTGGGCCCATCATGTTTACTGTTAATTTAATTTACAAGTCTTAGTTTATGATAAAAGTACTTTTGTTCATATTAAAGGGTACATAATGCGATGCATTATTCTTAATTGAGTAAACATGTAAACAACATAATGATGCACTATTTTTAATGTTAACATGAACATAAATACACTTAAACTTGTTTTTATAGTCTTCTGTTACTTCATTGTGACTTTTACAGACAAAAATACAAACAAGCAAACAAACCAAAAAAAAAAAAACAACCTTATTGGCTTTTAATTATCATGAGGGCAGCTGTCCAAGAGTCCACAAGAAGCAAATGTCATCTTTGGAATCCAGGATAATATTAGAAATGATTTATCAACTCGACTGACTGCTTCTGCTCCAGCCAAACCCACCTTCCAGCTAGCGATAGATCACCACGTTATTAACGGCAGAACAACGCTTTGGTTAGATCACTCCTTCTCAAATGGGGGGGTGCAATACTAGGAAGTGCACGTGAGACCCCGGGGAACATGCTTTTTTTATTCCACTTTATTCCATACTGGAATAAAGTGTAATTGCACATATACTCCAGTAGGGGGCAGTGGCGCCCTCACTCTCACAGTGTGCACAGGGAGTATTAGCAATATTGTGTCAGGTTTTTTCGCATTGTCATGCAGGCACAGAGCAGGAGATATGAAGTGAACAAACCCTCAAGAGACACCATGGAAAAATACTTTACAAGGATGAAAAGAAAGGTGGAGAGAGTCACGGAGATAATGAGACAAACAAAAAGTCACCAAAAAGTTAAGATGAGGAAATATGACGATGCTGATGTATCGCTTGACTTCACTGAGACTACGGTGGGATTGATGCACTTTAAATTTTCACAGACTAAAAAACTATTTTAATAAAGTTATTTTTTAAATAGGTTAATCTATATTTCTTTCTTTTTTGTTTCCCTTAATGTTAATAAGGATACAGTGTTATAGTGTTGCAAAAGTGTACTTAAAACAATTTTATAGACAAATGATACTATTTATAGTCACGTTGGAGGGTGGGGTGGGTAGATAGATGGACAGATTTGATCAGAATGAATGTTAAGGTTCAATTCAATAATAGGAAGGAAATTACTTATTTTGTTTTAAAATCATTATAAAATTTTCATTGAATTGATTATTTTAATGACTTAAGATTAGCACCATTTTGGCCATTTCATTAACTGGGGTCATGTTCAGTGAGCTCGTGAATATCATCCTAAAAGGTCCTAAAAGGTCCTAAAAGGTCCTAAAAATCAAAACCAGACTTCAGAAACCTGTGGGTGACGTCACAGAGGGTTTGTCCAGTTCTTCCTATACACTCTGTAGTAATTATGCCATTGGACAATGAAGAGAAAACTGCTGACTATAGTTGGATCAGACAGGGTTGGTGTTGACCCATTCACAGCATGGTATGTCGTATTTTAATTAAAAGAGTTCTGATTTACTTGCAAACAAAGCCATCAAAGTTCTGTTTGTGTCATCCACGCTAAAACTTTATCAATGCGACATCAAATCTTCAATTCATCATGATGTAGCGGTTCTTTCTGCCGTCCGTGTTTCTTAACGAACACAGATGCCTTTTGTGTAGTTTCTGCTTACACAGGAGCTAAGAAGGCAGACGGCATCTCAAAGCCCTCTGAACTCTGGGAGCTGTTTTCCAGCACGGTTCCTCGGCGTTCAGATCCAGTCAGGCGTACGTCCCGCACTCACGCCTCTGATCTCTCACACCCCACCAGCTCTCTGAGCTCCCATCTACCTCCGTCTGGGAGCCGGCCTTCCCTCCTCGGCACTTATCCGGTCCGTGTTCAGGGATCCCGCCGGTCCCATCGAACACCGGGAAGGGAGGCCGTCGAGCTCTGACAACATGCCAGCGCTGTCATTTCCCTCATCACGGAACCCGTCTTGACACACATATGAAATCCACTGGCGGTGACTCAGAGAGGCGCTGAGTAGAAAGTGGGCCACCGCCAACCCAAGGCGATGCAAATCCATCCGCAGCCGTCTTGAGTTTAGAAGTCTAAATGATCAGGCCGAACGCAAACACTTTACATCCTTTTTTCCTCATTTCCTCTCTCAGTCACCCCCCCCCCTCCCTCTCTGAAAAAGTTCTGTTTCTTGCACTGCCATATGGTGCTGATGCCCAAGAGATGGACTCAGCTCTGGTTCTGGGGCTTAAAGTGGGAGCTTGGCATGACCGCTGCTGATTCCAGAATAATCTAAGCCACGCTGCTGTGACTCATTTCGCCTCCGATGGGCACCGTGACCGCTCGAGCATGTGCCTGCAATTAAGCGTTGTGTTAAGTAAAAAACTGCAATTTGCAAGGCAAAGCATGGAGGTGCACTTCGGTAGAAGAAGCGAACTGTCAGGATCGGAGGAGGAGCGGTGGGGGCCCGCGGGGAGACAAATCAATCTGTTCTGAGCTTTTTTTGTTGTTGATGCTGCTGTTGTTATTTTCTGGGCTTTTTGAAAAAGAGAAAAGAAGGATTTGAATCTGCGTGTGACAATAATTTGTGGTTTGGTGACACATTCAATGGGACGCTAGCGAGCTCCAGCTCCTGGCACCGGCTCCTGAAGATTTCTCCGTTTGTTTCTTTATTTATTTTCGAACCAAATGAAGCGCTCAGACATTAACACCTCATTATACAGCCTTTACTGGCTGTCGTTATCTGGAAGCGCTGCCGCCGCAAGCTGATGAAACATCGGCAGAGGAGCTTGTGAAGGCGTCTGTTCTCAGTATGGCGACAGGTTTTTATTTTTTTTGTTTGTTTTTTTTTAAATCCATGTCTATAAAGTGTCAATCCAGCAAACCTTTGGGTGAAAAGAGCACAAAAACAATGAGAACACCATGGAATCGTACACTTCCCCTTACCCATCACCACTAGCTGCCACCCGCAAATTGCGGGTATAGGAACCTCCGCTAATGGCTAATGCAATTTTCCGCTCGCTAAAGCTGCTACCCATTATAGCTTTGCCAGGTGTTAAAATGTAGGATTATTGTACCAGAGACTCAAAATTATCGTATTTTATCTGTCAAATACAATCACTCTAGTGATAAATAGCATCCCACAGGCACTCACAGCTCCGTGGCGTAAGTACAGAATGGGTTAACAGCACCACATTAGCCCCAACTCACAGTTGCGTTAGACTAATGTGTCCCCAAAAAACAAATTAGAGGTGGGAACTAAGAGCCAAATTATGAGGCCTGGAGGCGATTTTGGAGACTAATTTTTTTGCTTGCTTTTTCTCTTCTGCTTAAACTCTGTTTAAATCTCACTCGCTCATCTTCCTGATCTGGTCCTGACCGTGAGCATCTCGTGGGGCGGGCGCAGCGGACCATTCAGCCTACCACGCTCATTGTTCTGAGACAAAGACTTGTATCTCACACTCAGCAAAGCACGATTGGCTGGAAACATGTCACATGGGAACAGATGGCCTCAGGGTTCACAAAAAACTCTCCGGCAGACAGTGTCGACAGGCAATAATTTGAAATGGTCAAATTATGGTACATTTGCCCTATTTTTGGATTATTGATCATGCATCGTACAGAGCGCCAAATTATCGTACAAATAAGATAATGATCGTACACCTGGCAACGCTACCCATTATGTCGACTCCCTCACTCACTTTGTAGGTGTGGCAATGGGCGTGTCTTTTGCCCTTTCCACAAACTTGGTATCTTGCGATCACGGATTTAGGGTTGCGGGTAGCGGGTGGTCAGATGTCCTGACCGCTACCTGCAACCCGCAAGTCGGCGCATACAAGAGCGCGTCCAAATGGCATCAATGTGCATCCACCTGGTCACATGTGGACGTGCACAAACAGCTCTACGTCTCGAATTAACTCTTGTATAAAAAGCGTGATTTGGCCTCAGTTGAACCCCTGAGAAAATAGCAGAGATCGTCTTAAACGGCTTGATCATTAGTTAAATCATAGACGACCAGAGCGTGTTTACTGGGAGCGCATCAACTATCTGGGACTTTCAGGTAGCCAATAGGAATTGTCTGCGTAAAAATATTTATATGCATAGATCAGTGCAGAGGAGGAGGAGGAAGGAAGAGGAGGAAGCTCTACAGCAGAGTCTCAGACGAGCTGCACATGAGAGCTGCTCCGATCTGGATGAGAAGATGCTCCATAGCGGTTTGCGGGTAGCGCAACCTGCTCTTAAAGGCAATGTCTACTGATGCACTGATTGGTTTATCAAGTGGAATGCCCAAACCACTCCTATGGATAATGTAGCGGGTAGCGCAGGTGGAATAGCGGGCTTAGCAAGGGTGGAAGATTGCGTTCTTTGCAGGGGAACACCCATCCTGCTACCCGCTATACCTTAATAGCGGCTTTAGGAGATCTGGCGGATGATCAGGGCATATTTCCCTTGGTTTCATTGTGTTGTTACCTTCATTTGATGTTTCCCCAAAGTTGAGAAGATTGATAATATGTGTTTGGACCTTCAAACACATACAGTCATGGAAAAAATCATTAGATCACCCTTGTTTTCTTCAGTTTCTTGTTCATTTTAATGCCTGGTACAACTAAAGGTACGTTTGTTTGGACAAACATAACGATAACCACAAAGATTGCTCATAAGAGTTTTATTTAAGAGCTGATATCTTACCATTTTCCATGGTTTTCTTGATTATAACCTAAATCACTTAAGTTTTTACATCAATAGCTATGGCGTTGTACTGCCAAAAACACTGCTTTTATGCATTCAGTGTTTTCTTTTCTGTCTGTTTTAGTCACATGATGACGTTTAGTGGTACCAGGTATTAAAATGAACAAGAAAGTGAAGAAAAAATGGTGGTCTAATAATTTTTTCCATGACTGTATGTGGAAGCCTGGGGATTAAAAAAGAAAAAAAAGAAAAAACAGGTACACAGTTATATTGGCATCCATCCATCCATTTTTTATGGCCCCCTCGTCCTGCTCAGGGTCGAGGGGGAGGAGCTTATCCTCGCTGTCGTTGGGCCAGAGGCAGGATATAACCTGCACAGGTTGCTGCTTCATTATACGGTTGCATTGACTTTTTCTTATAAAATAAAGCAAAAAAAAAATCTGCAATGTATTTTACAAATACATATTATCTAAAGGGGCATATTATGGAAAAATAAAATGTTTGGTGGTTTGAAGCATATATTGTTACCCGCTCAGTTGTTTTAATTTTCTTCCTCTTAGTCTTGTTTTTCTGGATTCAACTTTGATTTCTGAAGAAACTGCTTCTGGACGTCATTGGATAAAAAACCACAGTAGTGTAAGATGGGATCTGTGCAGTCAAAAAAATACGTTGGTTCAAGATGTTATCATAAATTCTGCAGCCACCTTGGTTGTTTTGTGTACAGTGACCCCTTATTTTTTGCGGTTAATGGGGACCGGCGCTCCCCCGCGAAAATCAAAGTCCGCCAACAGAAGCCGGAGCCCCTCGAGCCTAAATAATGTGTTTATAATTTGTTTAAAAACCGCAAAAAAGTAGTGAGACACTGCAGCGAAACAAGACAAAGGCTAAACTGTGGTCTTTCTGTTACCTTCACAGCCTCTGGTCTCTGAACCGTAGTAAACAAACCACTGGTACTGTGCTATTTTTGGCTCGTAATTAGCGGGTAGCAAGCTAACAACAACAAAAAAAAAAGTCTGGTTTTCTCTGCATGGAACGAGCACTTTATTCTGGCACTGCAGGAACTTGTAACATCACACAGGTTGTATTGTTGGGCTCCTGTCGGTTAACAGAGAATGTAAATCTATACACGCTGGGCTGCTGTTTATGCTCACTCCACTTTTCATCTAACCCTGTTTTCTTTCTACCGTCCCACGACACACACACACCATTACCCATAAGGCCACCTTCTTAAAGGGGCCAGGCTGCCTCACAACATTTCTTCGCTGTGATGTTTCTGCAATTTTTTCTTGATTTTTTTTTTAAATATTATTTATATATAATATATATATATATATATATATATATATATATATATATATATATACAGTCATGGAAAAAATTATTAGACCACCATTTTTTTATTCATTTTCTTTAATACCTGGTACCACTAAACGTCATCATGTGACTAAAACAGACAGAAAAGAAAACACTGATTGCATAAAAGCAGGGTTTTTGGCAGTACAACGCCATAGCTATTGATGTAAAAACTTAAGTGATTTAGGTTTATAATCAAGAAAACCATGGAAAATGGTAAGATATCAGCTCTTAAATAAAACTCTTATGAGCAATCTTTGTGGTTATCGTTATGTTTGTCCAAACAAATGTACCTTTAGTTGTACCAGGCATTAAAATGAACAAGAAACTGAAGAAAACAAGGGTGGTCTAATAATTTCTTCCATGACTGTATATATATATATATATATATATATATATATATTCTGAAAAAACCACAAATAACTAAAAACGCGGAACTTAAAGCGCAAACTAGCGAGGGATCACTGTACGGGTGTTCCTGTACAAGTCCCGCCCCCGCCCTGGTTTGATTGGTTCGGTATGTTCTGTACCGATCCGATCCGGGGGGCGATGGACGAGTGCCTGATCCAACACATGAGGGGATTCTCACAATGAGACATTTGTGGGCAGGCTACATATATTTGGCTGTTTGAAGAGTCCAACATAAAACAATGTGTCTTTGCTTAAGGCTCATTCAGGGGTACTGTGACATCACAAACCCAGATATGAGATCTATCGAGCTTCCAGTAGTTTCACATCATCTTGAATCCCCGTTTCTAAAGAGGCCCAGCCCTCAGAAGAGGGAGATGAACGGCTGCTCTCAGTCTATGAACAGAAACCATCTGCTGTATTTTTATAGATTTCATTAAGTCATCAGTTAATTGTCTCAACTGTCGGTAACCGATAACTGTATATCCGACACTATTACTGGCTTTTCAGTCGTTAACAATGTTATTAAAAACTCTTAAGTGCTTTCTGAATCTCTGATTTCAAATAAAAGCAAAAACAAAACAGTATATTCAGATTAATGTGGAAAAACAGACAATGCGAGGTGTCTTAAGAGCTTCAGGCTGACCTGCAGCCACCTGGACTGTTGGTTTCAGGTGGTCCATGTTTAGAAGATCCTTTATAATGAACGGAGCAGCAGTCTTTGGGTGAAGATGAAGGAGGGTACCGCTACTGAGAGAGAGACACAAAGAGGCAAACCTAAAAAATGGAATTCTTCTGGAACTGAATGCGTCACTTTTACTTTTTCGGTGGCAAAACGAAGCTCAAAAAGGGACACAATAACCCACTTACAGTAAGATATAATGGAGCCTTTGGCTCTGGTTCTGCTTTGCTGTCCCTGCTGTTGGATACGACAAAGGTTATCAAATAAATGGTGACATCTGAAGATTACCGAGGCATTTCAGAGCAGAATGAATCTAATGGAGACACGTGAGTGGCCGAGGCACTGTAAAACTGCATTTGCTTATATATATATTTTTATTTTACTGTTTTAAAGCCAGTTTTATTGTTGTTCATTTCTATCTAGTTATGCAAAATTATTTAACTTGGAGCAGCTTCTTAAGATATTGTTATTTGCAGTTGAGGGTTCTGATAATTAATGAGTACCAGTTAAAGCCTCATGTTAAATTTGGATTTTCTGATTTATTTATCTTGACCCAACCTTATTTTATGTTCAATTAGTTTAATCTATGTTATTTTAATCAGTCTGTATTTTGTACTTGCACTAACTGCTTTAAATGTTAACTTTTTATTGTGGTTTCATGACATTGTACAGTAGTCTGTTTGTTGTATTTGAATTTGAATACTGTTATTATTGTTAACCCTAATGTGTACTATTTTTTTTTGTCAAGGACTACAGACGGAAATTAGCTTGTGGCTAACTCTGGTGCAGCCATCTTTTTAATGTACCTGCACCTGCTCCTTTAAATAAATAAAATAAATCAATAAAGCCTAACGTACACATACGTGGTGTTTGGAAGGTTCTGATTCACGTTCATTCCCTCAAATTAAACGTATCAAGACCAGACAATACAGGAAATTGAAGACAAGAAGAAAATTAGCGCATGCAAAGTCTGATATGAGGCAGCGTGTTGTGGAGAAAATACAGTTTTCCTCCCGGGCAAAAAGCAGCTTTATGTTGAGGAGCTTTATGTTCAGGGAAGGGTGCTGTATGGAAGATCATACAGCAGGTGAATGCCAAGAGGGACGAAGGAAAACCGGTTTTCAAACTGGCCCAAAGTGCAATATTCTCCACAGAAAATCGCTCGAGGGCGAAGGAGGAGAGAGCAGAATAAATGTTGTTTTCGCTCATGATCACAGGGTGGCCTTGGAGGGAACGTGCCTGGACTCTGGCTTTGTTCCACGTGGGCTCAGCGACATTACGGCTTTGCTGAAACTTCCTTCTCAACAGGACCTGCAGAATCGGATCATCTCAGATGCTGCTTAAAAATACAGTGCCTTACGAAAGTATTCGGCTCCCTTGAAATTTTTAACTTTATGCCACATTTCAGGCTTCAAACATAAAGATATAACATTTTAATTTTTTGTCAAGAGTCAACAACAAGTGGGACACAACTGTGAAGTGGAACGAAATTTGTTGGAGATTTTAAACTTTTTTAACAAATAAAAACCTGAAAATATTATTTGGCCCCCTTGCATTAATACTCTGTAGCGCCACCTTCTGCTGCAGTTCCAGCTGCCAGTCTCTTGGAGTTTGTCTCTATCAGTTTAACTCATCCAGAGACTAAATTCTGGTCCATTCTTCCTGTAAAACAGCTGGAGCTCAGTGAGGTTGGATGGAGAGCGTTTGTGAACAGCAGTCTTCAGCTCTTTCCACAGATTCTGGACTGGATTCAGGTCTGGACTTTGACTTGGCCGTTCTAACACCTGGATACGTTTATTTGTGAACCGTTCCATTGTAGATTTGTCTTTATGTTTTGGATCATTGTCCTGTTGGAAGATAAATCTCCGTCCCAGTCTCAGGTCTTTTACAGATGGAAACCAAGGCCACAGACAGACAGATAAGCTCATTCAGTCATTTCCAAGGACGTGTGTGTTTGTTTTTTTTTTTTTTTTCGTACTGTACGAGGAAGCTGGAGCACCCGGAAAAAACCCAAGAACATGCAAAGCCTACAACAAACAGAATCCTGCTGGGAGTTGAACCGGAAACCTTCTTCCCACGAAGCAGTGGCGCTAACCTCCATGCCGCCGCGCTACACATACAGTGAATGCTTAGATGTGTCGATGCTTTGGTCTGGTACGGTAAATTTTCAGCAAATCAAAAATGCTCAGTCCATGAAACACATGTGCAACACATTTCAAAAAAAAAAAAAAAAAAAAAAAAAAAAAAATAATATATATATATATATATATATATATATATATATATATATATATATATATATATATATATATATATATTATCAAGTCCACAGAGGGGGAAAAGAACTCATCTTTTAACTATCATCCTCCAACCATGACTAGAAAATCTAAGAAAGTTTTCGAGGAAATTATTCTCAGAATTGATGATGATAGAAAAGGTGACGACGTGAAGTAAACACAAACTGCAAGGGGTGATTGAAGTCTGTAGTCACTTGCTAAAGTCACAGATGTGTCTGCATTATTTATGCGCCATCACACCGATGCTGCAGAGGGTGAGGAGAGATCCATACGTCGAGGAGAGCGCCGTCTCTGCTGGGAGTAAATGCTGTTTTCAAGTGCAATTCAAACAGATGGTTCAAAACTGAATTGAGAATTAATGCATGCAGACCTTTTGCCAACAATTCCAAAGCACTCAGCTTAGACGAGGCTGCATATACCTGCTCTTATTTTTCTCTAGGCATTATACAAGTTGCACAATTGGCTGAGATATTTCCTGGCAGGGCAGACAGCAGGAATTACCACCTGACATAAAACCGGCCGCCAGTGTGGTTGGCTTGTTTCGACTGTCCTTGTGTGCGACACAGATTTTGTTTAAACTTCGGCAGGTGGAAGTTATTTATTTTTTTTTTTTTTCAGAGAACTTGCTTTTCTTTCATTTTCCCTGACATATGCCCATGTGAGCGTTATGTAATAAATCATTATTTGGAAGTAACACAAGACACAATTTCACCCTGTCTCCATCTACCAGCTGCTTGGTGCCGTCTGCTACATTTCTAATGAATTCGACTCCACATCTATTAATCTTATATAACTATGATTTAACCCTTTACTAATGAGGTTTATTTTTGAGATTCCTGCTCAAGAAAAAAATGATGCTTCTATTTAAAAATGAGTGCACAGCAGCAACTGCAAGATGTAACTGAATAAATCTGGCATCAAATTGAAGGTAACACACGAGAGCTTGCAGCAGAAGAATGAAGCATAAAAAGTATATTACCAGGTAAACTGTACGTGAAGATCGAAGACAGCAGAAAATAAAGAAAGACTGATCTTTCTCTGACAGAATATTCCCCTTTTAGGGTGCATGTCTCTTTGGATTCATGTCGTGAAAACAGAAAAGCTCTTGAAATCCATCTCACCAGATATCAAGTTTTAGTTTTGTCTCCTCTCAGAGGCTGCTAGCCTGCCGCTATGTAGCGCTGCAGATATATCCATGCTAAAATGAACCCCAAAACATCAGGAGACAGTAGCTTCGCAGTTAAACTGATAATTTGTACGCCAATATAAGATTGACTGATTTCTCTGTACATAGTTTTGGACAAAAAAAAAAAAAAAAAACTACCCAGAACCAATAAGGTAATCAGGAAAGAAGTGAGTGCTAGTAAACTTTTCAACAAGTGTTCTGTTTTTGAAATGTAATAAGTAGGGCTGGGCAAGTTAACGTGTTATTATCGCGTTAACGCATTAATTTATTAACGCCGAGATTTATTTTATCGCGCATTAACGCATGTTGCTCACATGCTTTTGTTTTGAAAAGTCTGTTACTGGCTGCTGCAGAACCGGAAAACAATTGGCAGGTAAACATGGAAAAGTTAAAACAGACATGGAGAACGGTAAAAATCAGTGAACTTTACAGTTCAGGTAACAACTCAGGTAGCAATATTAACAATTCTGTCTGAAAAAGAAAATTCTGGACTGCAACAAAACTTTCGCGTCATTTCTCCATGTTCCATCAGATCTGCTCCATGTGTTCACTGTCCTGCTGTTCTCTAGCTGGTTACTGCAGTGCAGCTCCATCTAGTGGCACAGATGTGTAATGACAACAGAAAGTCCAGTCCTCGATTATAAAACAAATTCAGTCCTGTGGCCCGTTTTTTAATTTCGTATTTTTGATCCAAGTCTAAAATTGATACATAAAAAAAACAGGCTTTTTTTTTGTTTTTTTGTGTTAGATTAAAAAACGAAAAACATAATAAAATGTCACTTTTTAATTTTTTTAAATTTTTGATTGACAATTGAAAATGGAAGGAATGAATGATACACAGATTGATAAAGTTACAGAACTTTTACATGGGCATTTTCATTTTAAACTTCTCCCAGATGGAGGATTCAACAGAAACAAGGTTATTTGTAACAACTGACAAGTTGAACTCCCCGTTAAGAGTTTTTGCTGTTACCTCAGAAATGACCTGTTTTAATGTTCTGATTGTGCTGAGCCACAATCATTTTGTTGGATGTTGTTTGTAGACTTTTTTTATTTTTTATAAAAACAGGATAACATTAATACCCTGACAGTGGCAATAAGCTTTATTTTATTTTACATTTTTAAGATGAGATTTACACTAAATATGTGTTACTGACAAGTGCTGATGTTAAAAGTGTTTGAACAACAAATGTTATGGCACTTTAGTTAATATGGCAGCAGAACATTTAAATAAAATTGCATTTTACTCTACTTTAGAATTCATTATTTGATTTTGTGTATACAATGCGATTAATCGTGATTAATCAGGGAAATCATGCGATTAATCGCGATTAAAATTTTAATCGTTACCTAGCCCTAGTCATAAGACCATGTATGCTTTGTCCAATTCAGAAGACTTGGTGTTTTTAACTTGGTGCTGATTGGCCACGCTGTCGGCAGGTGGTGATGCTCTGCCGCCTCGTGATCTCCATCGAGTTTGATTCTCGTTCTTTGCCACCACTGCAGTGTGTGCAAGCATCTGAGCTCCTTTAATTTCGATCTCTTCGTTCAAGTTTGTTTCTTCTTTTGTTTTCTCTGCCTTCTTCTTCTTCTATTGATTGAGTGATTGGCAGAAAGAGAAACCGGCGCACTAAAGCCACCATTGACCTCTAATGGGTCCATTACTGTAATGGATGGATGAAAGGACGGAGGAGGTCGGCCCCGTTACAGTTCCTGCCTCTTTTACCCTGGACCCCCACTAATGGAAGACAAAGCTGTGTGGCAGATCTTCAAAAAAGGGGCACAGTCCTATAAGAGGGAGGTGGAGCAGACTTGAGCGTCTGACTCCAGCGCCTAAAACCAGCTGCAAATACATTGTTGAAAGAAAGGTTCTGTCCTGAATCTCTGTGGTACTTTGATCAAAACATGACACGTACTTTAACGAGACCTTGGGAAGCTGTCAGTTTTTTAAAAAAGTGCAAAATATATCCCCTTTCAGAGACATCAAACATATTCCAATGATCTCTAGAACATCTAAGGTATCGACCAGAATTATTGATACCCATGTTTTTGCAGATGTATTAATCTGAATTTACGCATCACATTTCTGAACATGACAATCTATGTAAAATCTGTCGAATGAAAGTAGAATTAAATATTTAATCGTACTTCCTGAACAATTTCACCTTCAGTCTCTTATATCAGTGGATCAATTGGTACTGGGTACCGCTCAAGAAAAAAATTAGCTATGTAAGTTTTATTTATTATAAGAGTCTGAACAAGCGCCCTCCCCGGTCTGCAGTAAAATTGTCAAGTGTTGACTGGTCTGCAGTTACAAAAAGGTCTTATATGAAACTGTTGCAGCGTTTGCTCAGCGATTTAAATGTTGAATGCAGCTACGTCTATGTTGCTGTAACCCTTGTGAATATCTGCAGGACGGCTCTCAGCTTCCACTGCCTGCTGATAAGACTGTAATAAAAGACTGGAGACAATTAAAGAAAGAAATTGGCTTTTAATTGCCAAGCAGGCTTTCATTTTCAGTCATAAATCTGTCTTTCAGCGCGCCCCCCCCCCCCCCCCCCCCAACACAAGACAGAATCATCCTCCCTTTGATGTAGGCGAAATTGCGTTGCAAAGGCAGCCAAATGACCCTGACGAGGCCGCCGCCGTGCTTTTACTTTCATTACCGCATGTTTGATAAACCACGCTTCCTTCAAACAGTCCCCACACTTACAGGAAAAAAAAAAAAAAGATTTTCTATGATTGGGGGGGGGGGTGAAAAGGAGTCAGAGTCTGTGCTGGACTGCAAAATGACAGAAAACCTATTCTGACTCATAAAGAAGGTGGTTTTCAACATTAGTGATGACATCTCAAAAGTGTAAGTTTCCTCTACCGTGAACGGAAAGCGTCTTGGGGGATTTCTGAGAAACTCGAAGCAACGCTGGGAGGATTTTTTATTTTTTTATTTTAGAGCTGCCAATCACTGATCACACTCCACCTGCTAAATCCATAATGTCTTATGTGTGACATGCAACGCGCCAATATGTGATTAACCATGTGTGGGTAGCTCGGGGTGTGGAGGAAGGCAGGGAAGGATGCTCCGGGCGCCTGGGGGGGGGGGGCAGCTGGAGAGGCTGGACTCTGGAAACCAGCACAGCTTTTGTACAGAGGTGTTGATCAGCCCTCAGGCGCCACAGGGCCTGAGAAGTGAGATGTGAGATGTGAGAGTATGTCGACGGCATGGTGTTTTTTTTGTTTTTTTTTTTTTTTTTTTTTAGGTGTCCAAGAAGCAATGAAGTTAGATCCCTATTATTTCTGTTCAGATTTTTTTTTTCTTCAGAAAAATTCGACGGACAGTAAAGTTGTAAAAGCACCAGACTTCCACAGATTTCTAGTGAGTCAGCCACAGCGTTGCCAGGTGGGAAATGTAGGATTATCGTACCAGAGGCTCAAAATTATCGTATTTTGAGGGAAATTATCGTATTTTATCGTAATTATCGTACATCTGTCATAACGAAAATAACAAGCCCTGATGATGTGCTATAGTCAAATTTAATCACTCTAGTGTTAAATAGCGGGCAAGGTTGACCATTCAGCCCATTCAGCCTGTCATTCTAGTTGTTCTGAGACAAATATTCATATCTCCCGCTCAGCAAAGGACGATTGGCTGGAAACATGTCACATGGGAACAGATGCCTTCAGGGTAAAAAAAAAAAAAAAAAAAACTCTCCGGCAGACAGTTCCGGCTGGCAATAATTTGAAATAGTCAAATTATTGTACATTTGACCTTTTTTTGGATTATCGTACAGAGGGCCAAATTATCGTACAAATACGATAATTGTCGTACACCTGGCAACGCTGGTCAGCCATGAGTCTTTATATAGTAAACATCAGTGGTGCGCAAACTGTGATACGTGTACCACCAGTGGTACGCGAGCGCTCTCTGGTGGTACATGGGGGAACGTCGTGACTTTCCACATTTTTTCCACATTTTCACTTTTAAAAAAGTCGTAAACATACATTGCATTATAAATACATTTCAAACGAATTGTGTTGCTTCAGATAATTAAAATTGTCTTATAAAACATATTTGTTGCAGTGCAGATGTAACAACTTCTGAGTGTGCTCTGTATGAGTATGTGAGAATTGTTGGACAGAGTTGTAAATGTCTGATTCAGTAAAGTAACAATTCAGGTAATAAATAAACTCAATAAGGAATAAACATCTCTGTGTGTTTAAAGCTAATTAAGAAAGCATATATGGCTAAATTTTTAAATTGGTCATCACGGTGGTACTCGGAGAGCTGAACAGTTTCTTAGGTGGTACGCAGTATTAAAAGTTTGAGAACCACTGGTATACATCATTTTTTATATAACTTTCCCTGTTTTTGACCCTTTTTTCCCCATTTTTTCTTGTACTTCGTGCCATAAATGTTTTTATGTCCATCCTCCTATTTGCTTGATTACAAAGGAGGAAAAAAACCCAACAGCAGCAAATTAAAAACCGCACATTGATTTACACGCACTGCAGCACACACACAGACATCCGTCATTGTCTTGTGTTTTAGTCTGTTTTGTCCTTTTGTGTTTCACCGTTGGGGATTTTTGTCCTCTGACAGGAACAGGGTTTCAGGTGAAATATGTTAGATCAGACTCTCAAACGGGGCCGGTGAAAGACACACTCACTCTCACGCATATGCACGAGAAAACTAACATCTGCTATAAGATCAAAATGTAAAAGGTTTGTGCAAGTGACATGACACATATATTATACCTCTACGACACCGCGTGGATGGAGACCAGAAGAAACGTGGTTGGTCTGCTTCGTATATTTGTTCTTCGCCTCCTTCGCTGCTCCTGTTTTCAAGTCGGATAGAACAATAGTTTGCTGCTACGTCTGTAAAAATTAAAAGGTGACAGACGCTTAGTATTTATCAGTGCCAACTGATGTAAGATATACTTTTATTTGCTCCGTTTTCATGTCTGAGCTAGAGCTGGGACAGATCGATCCAAATATCAATAATATCAATACCAACGCTGGTATTGATATCAAATGATACTCTTGTAAAAAGAGTGTACGAAATGCAAATTCGTTGAAGTCTGTGTCTGACACGCTGTTGCTGTGTCCTCCTTCAGTCCAACAGAGAGTATCAGGAAGATAAGAGTGGTCAATTTCAGCATCAATTCATATTAACTTTCAAAGTACTTGTTACTTAAGTAATATATGTTACTGGAGTCAACTAAAAAAAATATAATAAAGTCCTTGAAATAACCCAGTACATGTCATGTATCCCATTGAAAGGTGTTATCTAAGATAAAATAACATTAGATAATTCCTTTATTTGTCCCACAATGGAGAAATTTATAGTTAAAGCAACAGGAAAGTTCACACAGTGCAAATAAAATTACAGAAGTACTGAAAGATTTAATATAAGAGGTGAACTAGAAAAAACATTATGAACAGAGCAATTCAACTCCAAAGAATATTTACAAAAAAATGTTAATTGTGATAATAAAGTATTTTGCTGTCACCTACAGTGATCCCTTGCCAATTTGCGGTTTAAGTTCCGCGGTTTTAGTTATATTATTATATATTTCTGAAAAATTTGCGAATAATTAAAAAAAAATGTTTAAATCGCGGAAACATCACAGGATGTTGTGCGCCTTCTCTCACAGCGAAGAAATGCTGTGAGCCAGCCTGGCCCCTTTAAGAAGGTAGCCTTATGGGTAATGATGTGGCCTTATGGGTAATGTAGTGTGTGTGTCGTGGGACGGCAGAAGAAAACGGGGTTAGATGAAAAGTGGAGTGAGGATCAACAGCAGCCCAGCGTGTATAGATTTACATTCTCTGTTAACCGACAGGAGCCCAACAATACAACCTGTGTGATGTTACAAGTTCCTGCAGTGCCAGAATAAAGTTCCCGTTCCATGCAGAGAAAACCGGACTTTTTGTTTTGTTGTTGTTAGCGTGTTAGCCGCTAATTACGAGCAAAAAATAGCACAATACCAGCGGTTTGTTTACTACGGTTCAGAGACCAGAGGCTGTGAAGGTAACAGAAAGACCACAGTTGAGCCTTTGTCTTGTTTCGCTGCAGTGCCTCGCTAATTTTTGGGGGGTTTTTAAACATATTTTAAACCCATTATTGAGGCTCGGGGGGGCTCCGGCTCCTGTTCGCAGGTTTAGATTTTCGGGGGGGTACCAGAGCCTTCTCAGAAGAGAAATGGACATGGCTGGACAGGCATACGTTCCCCATGAAGGACATAATCAGAATGATTGGGCAAAATCTGGACTTGATTTGTTAAGATTTGTCATGGTTAAGTTTAGGTTAGGTTAACTTTCTACTTTCTTCAAGTTAAAAAAAAAACTAGAACTAAATTGCACCCTCAAGAAGTGAACGTTCAGTGTATTTTAGTTAATTATAAGATATTTTCCCTGCAATAACCACACAAAACTTCTTTTTTTATAATCCACCAGATATAATGTGTCTTGCAAACATTCATTTGTAAATTAATTTTCCCTTGAAAACTTACATCAAAGTGCTTTAATTACATTAAAGGCAGCCGTAAGTGACTGTAATTTGAAGCTGGTAGATTCAGTTTTATAATGACTTTTGCATACAGAAAGAAAAATCAAAGCAATATTCACTGTTCCTTTCTGCCTTTCTTTCAGAGCAAACACGAGCGTTTTGTGGCCATCGCTGCCTCTGTCAGGATGAAGCGCCCTCCCTGTGTTTCAACCACACACAGACACGGTGATCAGCGACTCGTGAAGCTGCTGTAAAAGGTGACGGGGGTCACAGTTTGTGCAAATGCTAACGCAACCAGTGCCACGCTGGGCTGGTCA
Organism: Hirundichthys speculiger; assembly: GCA_018398805.1. NCBI lineage: Eukaryota > Metazoa > Chordata > Actinopteri > Beloniformes > Exocoetidae > Hirundichthys > Hirundichthys speculiger. The sequence continues at coordinate 27,433 of JAGFBZ010002416.1, read as the reverse complement.
CATTTTGGATGCGGACCAGAGCCCATTTTGGAGCCCATTAGCGCAGCAGGGGCCAAACAGGAAGCCTGGACAAAAGGCTGATAATTTTCTGACCAATCTCTGGCATTTCAGAAAACACTTTCTGCTCCTCTGGTTACTGAATATTACTGGTAATGCAGAACAAGCTACACTTTACAGAAAATCGCCTGGTTATTTTGTTGATCTTTACCACGGTGAAGGACCGGCGCCACTTCCATCCAAAGCTGCTACGGTGAAATGCGTCTTGCATGGTGTCAGACAGGATTGTCATCCCACTACTCTCTGCTTCAGCTCAGTGGAGTGGACTGATTCAGAGCTCCGGAGCCAGGAAAGGCCATACCTGAAAGTTCTGCTCTGTTGCTTCCATCCGGCTGATCTGAACCAGCACCGGCCATTATTCACTCACTTCACACCACAATGGCTCGCATCATGGTTACTAAAATGTCCAGCACACTGTGTTTAGGTCTCATGGTGCAGAGAAATCAAATCATCAGCTTCCTCCAGCTTTAACCAGTTGTTTTTTAAGGCTTTAACATTTTCAGTGAAATGCAGAAAACAACTTGGATGTACTGTAATGATCTCAAACTCAGCTGTGGGGTTTGTGCTGTCAGCACGGTCTGTATCATGCTTCCTCAGACTATTCCTGAGCATCATTAAAGGCATGTACAGAGGCATATCAGAGGAAATTTGATGCAGTGGCTTCAATAAATCATAAAAATGAAATATAAAGGTAATTTCTCAGTTTTAGGTTGTCTTCATTGGGTCCCTGTTACATCTAGGATATTATCAAAAAAAAAAAAAAAAAGATTTATTAATGTTACTTCTAGTTCTATCACACCAAAGGAGAAACTAGTTTTCCAAGTTGCCACCAGTGCAGAAGTAGGAAAACTGCAGTTCAATGACTGACCACTAGGACACGGCTCCAAAAGTGAGCTAGCAGGGGTATGAGCAGGTAGCCTTCCACCCTTTTAGTCTGACATCTTAGCTGTGAATAAAAACCTAACAGACTGGTGTAACTAACTCTGATGTGGCCTGGAAGGATCCATGGATGGAGTTTAGCTAGGCAGCAGCTACCTTTTCTTCCAGCTGAAATCTGCTCTTGGGCCTAACAGGAGGATGGCCTCTAGTTCGTTGGCCCTGGCAGCACCTAGAACAGCCTGCTCCTCCAGCGGAAACGCCTTTTAGGTTGGCCCGAACCCTTCCAGATTAAGTTAACAGGCGTTCAACAAGTTAGCATCACCTGGACCTCCGCTAGGACTGTTTTTCAACTGAGCTCCAGTGACCCCCCCCAAGCCAGTGTCAGTTAACTCCCGGTAGAGCTCTGTTGGAGCTCCAGCTAGCCTTGTTGTAGCACCAGTAGTACTCATTTCGAATGTCACGACATTAGAAATTATGTTAGATGGACAAATTTGATCAGAATGAATGCAAGGTAACAGTAGTTAGCATCATAGCTGGGCATGAGCTAAGCTGAGCTAAAACAGATGCTTGTGGTAACTGAGGTAAGGGCTGGGAAGTGTCATTGTCTGGTTTTTTTTCAGTGGTTTAACTCAAAGTGTCAAGATCACATGAGAATCGAGTTGTAGTCTGTTTTAAGACATACATCTTACCTTGTTTTGATCGATATGGAATTCTATATTGAAAAGGACGAGTGCAAATAAAACAGGCTTTTAAACTGAACTTCTTCGTGTACTTGGTTCAAATCTCTTCTAAAACCCTCTGAACTGTTAACACACAGCCTCATAAGCTAGCGTAAATATGATGCTCGAGTTGGAGCCCGCCTGTGGTGCTTTACTTTGAAATTCCATCAATTTCTCAATACCATTCTCTTAGCCGCGGCCCAGAGCCAAAACAGACTTGATGCATATTTTTAGAGAGGAAAAGCAGACCATCACTTCTGGGATGTTTCTGAACTACTAAATTGAGCCTCTGGGGAGGCTGTTAGCATTGACCAAAATAGCTTTAATCACAGCAGGTTCTTGTCCTGTGGGACTTGACCTTCAGGTGGGAATGTCCAAATCAGTTGCTGGGTTTGTCCAATCCGCCCATTCGTCTATGATTTGTAAAATAAAAATTCCACCATGAATCACCTACACTATTTGAGCCAACGGGTCATGGGATCATTTTAATCCCTTGTGAATGCACATCTCAGTAATTCAGTGATTTGCTGGTGGGAATCTTATTTTTAAACATCCTCTTACCATCTTTTCTACCTCGTTCAAGAAATCTGTCAGCATTAAGCTGACGAATTAATCGTCGGCCCATAAAAAGTGAACCTCGCAGAGTAGCAGAAGAGCAACGCTGACATGGTAGCCTAACATGTGAAGAGCATGTGAAGCAGAAACTTCATCGTTCGTCAAGCTCAAACACTCATCTGACAGCATAAAACGAGAGCTTCGGTTTTGGTCATGCGTCTCTTTACTGTTACCATGGCAACCGTAGTACATGTCATGTGTCATCACTGCAGTCCAAGTTGTATCATCAGTCATGTCCAACTCAATATTTCAGCATAATTGCACACAAACAAGCCAAGGATTCATATCATGATTCAAAGTTTTTGTGAATTAAATGTTAATTATTTAACAAAACGCAAGGCCTTGACGACACATTCAAGAATTTACATCTGAGGATTTTAGTAAAACAAAGATGACTCATCCCGAATGTGCTGAATGAAAAAGACGTCGGGTGTCAATTTTGAATTACTGCTGGTCCCTTCTTAATATAATCTTGTGCGAAGCGGCCATAAGATGACTTTCAGTCAATTCCGCCCTCTAGTGGCATAAATGATGAAAATGAAATGTACCGTATTGACCCGAATATAAGATGACCCCTATTTTTCAAATATCATTTTGGGAAAATAAAAATATGATGAAGACAAAAAGGTTATTCATAAAATCCTTTTTATTTTACCATTTATTATGGAAAAAAAAATCACACATTCTGCTGTATTATCAAACATTTTAATAACTTCATCCTTTTTAGTAAGTATGGTACCATACTTAAGGTACAGGTAAGTGTCAGGTTTCCATGTTATTTAACATCAAGGTATAGTACTATTGAATAAACTGTATTTCTGAAAATCTGAGACTATGACTCAGTGAATCAGCAACAACCATGTAGATCAATAACTGCATTAATGATGTCAATAACTGCAGAACCATCATAGTTGAGTTATATTCGTTTTCAAGAACAGCATTATTAATTCAGTCTGTAAAACCAAATTCTAGACTGCAACAAAACCTTCGAGCTGCTTTTTTCAGCACGGTCGTGGGGTTCCTCCATTTTACATCAGATTCTGCTGCATGCGTTCACTGTGATGCTCCATTCACTGATTGTTTACTTCAGTACCGCTCCATCTAGTGGCGCAGATGTGTAATGACAATAGAAAAGTCTAGACCTCAATTATAAGACGACCCCCGTTTTTGAGAATATGATTTCTAGAATATAATATTGTCCTGTATTTGAGCCAATACGGTAATTAAAACAATGTTGGTGGTGGGGCCTACAGAAGAATTTAATTAATCACAGAAAACAATATATGTCCCCAGGTAGCCACCAGTACATACAGTGTATTGCCAAAAGTATTTGCTCACCCATCCAGATTATCAGTATCAGGTGTTCCAATCACTTCCATGGCCATGAGTCAATGACTACAGACCTCCAAACTTCATGTGGCCTTCAGATTAGCTCAACAACAGAGCAGAGAGCTTCATGAATGGGTTTCCATGGTGGAGCAGCTGCATCCAAGCCAGACATCACCAAGAACAATGCAGAGCGTCAGATGCAGTGGAGTAAAGCAGCCACCACTGGACTCTAGAGCAGTGGAGGAACGTTCTCTGGAGTGAAGAATCACACTTCTCCATCTGGTGATCTGATGGAAGAGTCTGGGTTTGGTGGTTTCCAGGAGAACGGTACTGGTCTGACTGCATTGATCCAAGTGTAAAGTTTGGTGGAGGGGGGATTATGGTGTGGGGTTGTTTTTCAGGAGCTGGGCTTGGCCCCTTAGTTCCAGTGAAAGGAACTCTGAATGCTTCAGCAGACCAAGACATTTTGGACGATTCCATGTTCCCAACTTTGTGGGACCAGTTTGGAGCTGGTCCCTTCCTCTTCCAACATGACTGGCACCAGTGGACAAAGCAAGATCCATAAAGACATGGATGGAAGAGTCTGGTGTGGATGAACTTGACTGGCCTGCACAGAGTCCTGACCTCAACCTGATAGAAGACCTTTGGGATGAATTAGAGCAGAGACTGAGAACCAGACCTTCTGGTCCAACATCAGTGTTTGACCTCACAAATGTTCTTCTGGAAGAATGGTCAAAAATCCCCATAAACACACTCCTAAACCTTGTGGACAGCCTTCCAGAAGAGTTGAAGCTGTTCTAGCTGCAAAGATGAACCCACGTCATATTGATTTGGAATGAAATGAACTAAAGCTCATATGTGAGTCAAGACAGGTGACTGAATACTTTTGGCAGTATAGTGGATCTTTTAATACTGGTTATGGGGGACCAGAGTAGGTTCTTAATAATTCAGTAATGTGTTGTGCTTTTGTTGAGGGCTTAAAAGTTTGTGGAGTTTCATTTTGTAGCACTCAGTCGCTTTCCCAAAAACTGGCATTTTTTTTTTTTCAAATGGACGTGTTAGAGTCTGTTTCAGCTGCACTTTCATGAGTTCCTATCCCACAGATGCGACACTTATGCGAAACCATTCATCTGTTTTATGTCGCTGGTGCTGAAGTGTTCACTTCACATGCCTGGACCCGACAACTGGCGGCTTCCGGTGATATTTATTATTCGTGTTGCTGGAGCTTCAGAAGCTTATGGGATCCATTCTAACCAAATGGCCCTTAAATCAGCCTCTCTCTATCTCATCATATCCCCTCCTTGGTAGAAATGTTATATATGAGACGGTGTAAATTTTGCATTCACTAATCACTACATTGTAGTTGCACGGAGGGAATTCGCACATACGGCTTTAGAGTAAATGGGATTGTTAAAGAATTGAATCATGCGTGGTCAATATATCTGAAGGGCTGGAGATGGCTGTCTTCTTTTATCTGCTGTGGGCGGTGCTCAAAAAGAACTTTCTGAAAGGGTATTCGGAAGTGCAGCAAACAATTACGGAGTCTGCGACAAATTTCCCTACAATCAGACTTCAAATTCTGGCAATTTGACACGTCTCGGCCTGCGCATCACGCTTGATGAATGGAAAAGGGATTTCGCCAAAGAGTCCAGAGCAGGAAAGCTTCACTTACTGTTCTGATTATTAGAGCGCCGCTGATCAAATTTATGACTGTAATTTCACCCGGACATGCTTGTGTTTTCCATTTACATATGGTTTATAGAGCTGTGATTTCATTTGCATAATAGGAGCTCCAAGTGATATGCTGATGAAAGCAGAAGGGAGGGCGCTCAGTAAACTTTTTTATGGGATGCTGTTTAAAGAGTAAAAAGCAAATACCAGACTGCACACTGGATGTGCGAGGCCTCCATTTCCTGCCTCCTCTTCTCACGGTGCCAACGAGACGCATAAGGAATGCAGTCTTTTATAGCTGCTTTCAGTCGCAGTGATGAACAGCAATATCCTTCAAACGACAAAGAAACAACTAAGATTATTCCCTCGCAATAAAATACAAAAACAACAAAACCAAAAGCTGTCGTCGCAGAGACAGCTGCTCATTTATGACAGATGGGTGCTTTTAAGTTTCAGCTCAGTGAATGTGCCTCTGTTAAACACAGTGCTAATTAATTTAGCTGATCGTTCTCTTTTGTCAAATTCTTGCTACATTTTTTCATAAAAGTAGCTGCCAAGGACTTTTTATTTTATTTTATAAGGCAACAGTAAAGGCTGAATATATGGCAAATGGACTCCAGTCCAGTAGTGACACTTTTACACTACGAGCCACATTCGTCCTTTCATGCTCTTGCCCAAGGGCGCTTCAGCATGTGGACTGGGGAAGCCAGGGATCGAACCAGCGGCCTCCCCTTGGATGCCGCTCGTATGAACTAGATGTGGCCATACGCTCTCCAGCAGGCTCACTGCAACCCCAGTCCATAAAAGCATCACTAATCTGTTTTATTTGACTGCTGTTCCACCCCCCCGGTCGATCCATTCTGATAATCACATGCTCGCTCACACGGGAGGATTTTACATAAGTAAATTGTTATGCTGTTTGCTTTGGTGTGTGATAAAAATAAAAAATAAAAAAATCATCATCAAAGGGCTCTGAAAAAGGCTGCTCTCCAATTGTAGATAAAAAAAAATCCATCAGACTTTTAACAGCTGCATCATAATACATCAACCAAAGCACAGTTACATAGAACAACTGGGTCTTGTCCAGAGTGGTCTTTTAATTAAAGCTGATGAAAAGGACACAATAAAACATAAACATAGTAAAACATAAATACAAGCTAAGGCTGATTTACACTTCTGCGTAGCACCTGCACCGTCTCTGGCATTTATACTTGTGCTTAGTGTTAGCGTTGCGCTGTAATTACAGAGCCAACCACTAGATGGCAGCGCTGTAGCTCGCAGTCCCGGTTCCCTTTTCGCTTAATACAGCTGTAAACTAACTTTCTAGCCGACCTGAAGACAGCAAAGAAGAAGTAGTGGCGGGAAATTCAATGACAAGGAAGAACAAACCGACCAATCACATTTCTCACAATCCGCTTTAGTTACGTTTTTTTTTTCTATAATAATATACAGATTAGACACACACTGAAATGTTGTCAAATACAAGGCCATGTACAGGGAAAATAAAAATAATACGGTTTTAATAAGGTGCTATAACAATATCACGAAATCACGCAACTAAAAAGTAAAGGAGGAGCGAGTTTGGAGGCATAAAATAAAAAAGCAAAAAAACAGTATATATATATGTATATATATATACATATATATATAATATATCTATATATATATATATATATATATATATATATATATATATATATATAACAAATCTTTGTAGCCATTTTGATGGGATGTATTCTTTTGAGAGATAAGAAAAAAATTAGAATAATTTAAAAACCAATCAAAGAAGTGTTTTCTATTTCCCTTATTACAATGAATATGTTTTCTCATAAGAACAATTACATTTATCATATAAGATATATTAGACTTCAAATTATATATAAAAAATTTGAGAAATGTGAAAGACTATATCATCTAATATATGTAATAACTAGTTTCTTACTTCTAACCAGAAGTACGTTTGAGAGAGGTGCAACAGTCAAGGTGCAACAGAAAAATTATGCAGAAGTGCAGTTCACGGAATGACCACTAGGGTTTGACTTTAACAGCGAGTCAATTTCCATAGACCTTCATATTAAAATGTCCAACTTTACAGCAGAAATTTCACTGGACAATTTGGAGGCCTTGGTGCTCACGGCTGAGGAGAAAGATCTTAATGAACCTGGCGTCTGGCTGTGACTGACAAGGCTGCGGACAAAAGGAAGCCATTTATTAACTTGTTAACAGATGACAGGGCGGTACGACGCATGCATTTATTACTGAATACCTTAGCTGTGCAGTGCTCCATTCATCGTATGGAGGACCTGTTGTATTATTATGTTAAAACTTATACGCCTGTACAGAAACGGACTCTAATGGAGCGTATAACAGTCACATTGTGTTGAACATTTCACAAAATACCACAGCAGCAACCGCAGAGATTGTCGTTTAAGTGCTTTTCGGCTTCATTCTAGTTAGTCTGCCAGGGCCACTTTTTCATACCACTGAAAAGATGAGTTTGCTGTTTATGTGACTGTGTTTTGCCTTGAATTGATTTGTATGAATAGTTTATTTTTTGGGATGTGAATAATGGTCATGAAAAAAAAATCTAGAGCTACTTGGCCACTTTTCTCACAGATCTGGGACAAAAATATTTTTGGTCTCTATAGAGGATTAAATTTATCTCTCATTTGTTAAAATTATATCAAACCAAAGGATTTATGGATAACTTGGGAGGTGGTTTTATGATTGACAGGTGCAGTCTGTTGTGTCAAATAACTAGCTGTCATTGCTTTAGCAGCTTAGCACGTTTGGTAAACTTGACTTCTGAGCTGTGAAAAAATAAGAAACAATCATTCTTATTTTAAAGAAAATGCGGCTGGTCGTGCTGTCAATTGCACCATTAAACTGTTGCAAAGGGTTCTGGGTCGGTGACTTGCTAGGAGCCCTGGCAGTACACGTCTTCCTGAGATGCAGTCCTCAATGGAGACGATGTAGAAGTGTATCAGAAACACACGGGCATCTGTGGGGTCACAAAAATGGAGAAGGCGCACTTTCCCCAACCGAGAGTAATCAACCTGTTGCCAGACCGAGCGTGTAACATCTGAAGTCCATTAGCCGAGCAGATGTGCAGGTCTGTCTCTTTTTACAACCTGCACCTGCAACATGCAGCATGTGGTTGCGGCTTGTGATTGGGGAGCGTCTCTGGCAAAACAAGATGGTGAGATTTTGTTTGAGAATATGTTGCGTATTCAGTTTTTGGACCCGGACCAGCGCTGTGGAGGACAGAGGTACTAAAAAAAAAAAAAACAATAAATGGAGAAATAAAAAAAGTGACAGCCTGCTGAGCCAGAGATATTGAGATCCCGAGAGCAGGAATAACAGTAGTTTCACAACACTGGGACGCTTCCACACCAACGTCCAGCTTTGATACACGGAGCCCCAGGCGCTTGAGCTGATATTTGTTTCAAAACTCATCCATTAGAAACCACAACAAATAAAATATTACTTTTGTCATTTCTGTTATTGCCTCGCAGTCTCAGAGTGATGTCTGTGGTGCACTGGACTGAACGGGTCTTCTTCTGGTAACCAGTGGTTTGGTACCCAGTGCTGCCATGTGTCCTCGGCTTAGATTCAGAACCCTCACATATTTAGTAGGACATTATATATATATATATATATATATAATAAGGCTCCAGCAGATCCCCATGACGCTGCATAGGCAGGCATAGATAATAGATAGATGGATATATATATATATATATATATATATATATATATATATATATAAATAAGAATGCAGTATGGGTGAATGATATGTAAGAATTGAGTATATCTTATTTTACTAGTAATATATACAGTGTTCTAGTGAGACAATCAATCGGCAGTTAACAATTACACTGACCACGACAGAGGTGTAAAGTGAATTTAATCTCCAAGTTGTATACAAGTTCAGAGAGGTCATTGACTCACATCACAGAATGAAGGATGCTGAGAAATGACAAATGGTCAGTAAGAAACAGCCGTTTTTAAATCATCACATGAACAACATCAGGACCTTGAGATAAGTTCTTCAGAAAGAAAAGAGCCTGAAAGAAAAACACATATATACATTTTTTTGTGATTGTGTGTGTGTAAACCAGGGCCAGGTTTGTTCTTCCCTGGAGTGAATCAAGTTCAGACCATCATCACTAAAGCTTGAAAACATCCTGTGCAACACTACATTTCAAAACGCTTGTTTTCAATCAGTGACTTTGTCAAGCTTTACATCATTCCAATCACCTGTTTGAAATTAAATAACAGTGGTCATTTCATTCATTCACCTCCTGACCAGTAAATTTCCCTCGTACCGACGGTTTTTTGTAATTTGTTGCACAAAAATGCAAAAATGGGTGTAAGTTTAATCATTTTAAGCTGAGAAAAATAAATAAATAAATCTTGGTTTTACGCTGTCTGCAAAGGTAGATACGTAGAGATTTGTTCCCAAAGGAGACAACAAATGCTCTTGTTGCGTACGTTTGCTGTCATCATGATCTGACATGTTTCAGGGTGTAATGTTTGCTTGGCGTGTTTTTAGTGGGAGTTCCTTCTACGACGCTGAAGTTAGCTTCAGATTCGTCAAAACGGACATTTCTAATGACCGGTCAGGTCAGGTCCAAATGAACAACCACAACTTTAAACTCAAACCTGGATTAGATGATCTCTTAGATAGTAAAAACACAGTTTACAGCTTGTGGAAGGAAACAGAAAGCTAGTGTTGCAGACAGATGGATGTTCAGATCTACTCTGTCCTCTATAATGTTTTGGATAAAAAACACATTTTTCTTTGATATATCCATTTACTGCAGAGTTTTAAAATTTCAGATTCAAGTATTCAGACGTGAAGCCACCAGGTGTTGAATATCGTCTCTAATCGTGGGTTTATGGATCTGGCATCTGATATCTGGATGCTGGTTGAATAACCCTTTTCAACTATGAATTTGCAACATCTTTTCACAGCAGCTGGTTTTACTGGGTGGAGTGGGTCACTCGACTCCACTGATCTGTCCTGAAATAGTAAATCTGCGCACAAATGACTCCTGATAACTTATGAAGGATGTTATTAAAATCATACGGAGCAAACACCAAATGAAAAATATTTGACTGTTTCACTTTGTCATCACGGCAGCTCGATACGCCCCCATGTGGTCAGAAGTGATTTTTTAAAATTATTTTGAAAAGCCGTGCCTATGCAGTGACACAAAGAGTCGCCAGGACAGCTTCAAGATGTTCCTGCACCAAATGTTCATATGCATCTTTTATAAAGGCCTAAATGAAGCTGCAGTGCCAGGGTAAAAAATGGCTTTTCTTGGTGTTTTCCCTCGCTCCCTTCCAATCCCCCGTGCTGGAATGATCTCCTTTTCATACTGGGAGAAAGCAGGGGAGTGGTTCTCAGCCGAAGAATCTGACAGATGGTTCGAGCGTTTGCCAACGTGCGCCTGGGCCAGAGGCCGGATACGAGGCGGGCCCAAGCAAGAGACAAGCCACACACGGCTAATCTGGCACGCCGTCACACTTCCTGGCATCTCTCTGAGAGTAACAATTACTGAGGCAAGGTGCTTTAGAGGCCCTGCTTTGTAAAAGAAATGAGGTTTTTTTTTTTTTGTCCCCCCCCCCCCCTCACCACAGTTACAATCAACAGAGAAATGCTGATTACCTTTCAAATGAGAACGCACTTTTCTTTGTTCCTAATCCACAGAGCAGATCCAGCAGACCGATGTACAGAGAATGGGCTGCTTTGTGTCCACAATGAACATTTACTCCAAATCCCTCCCTTAAAGAGTCAGCGGTAGTTCAGGAGCTCCAGCGAAGACAGAAGTGTTTGGTGGTGGTGGTGGTGGGGGGCTTGAGCTGGGGACAGACGGACAGAGAGACAGACTGTAATGAGCTACCGAAGAGCCCTGTCAGACCGGAGACAAAAGACCCCCCTGGAGTCCTTCATGCTCTCCAGGGATAAAATGTCAATTCTGCCCTCCCTCCTGGTTTGATATCCTGAGCAGCTCTGTTCTACTCGTAGCTACTGATCAATATGCCCCGCTCACCTCTCTTCTGGTCAGCTAGCCGCGGAGCCTGTGGGGGAATGTGAAAAAAAAAAAAAGAAAAGTAAAAAAAAAAAAAGGCATTTCTGTGAAGCAACCGTAGCTCCACGAACTGTGTCGGCATTCGTTTAGGTTGTTCAACAAAAACCAGATGAAATTGTCTGAAATGAATAAAAAAACAAAGCTCTGAGCATGTTGGAGTGAAATCATTAATAGATTCTTGGTGATGTCGGTCGATGTTGGTTTCTTGGTTTATTGCTTCAGTCTATATTCAAATAGTCAGTGCGTTTACATGGGAAGTTTAATTCCTCTTTAATTCAGAATTAAAGTTAAAGCCGAATAAAAGTGACCATGTAAACACTTAATTCCATATGAAAATGTCAATTCCGAATTAAACTTAATTCCGAAGTAAGTGGCTGGTTTATTCCCATTTTAAATTCCGAATTAATTAATTCCGCGGTCATGTATCACTCATTCCTGTTTAAATTAATTCCCGTCATTCTGCGCATGCTCGTTCTCTTGCCCGTGTGTCGCGATGACGCTTTTATTCTGCGCTGGGCTTGTTTTCAAAACAAAGTTTTAAAATGGCAGCACGCAGTAAACGGTGTTCAAGAGCAGAGACGATTTATTTAATAAAAAGCTCGGAGGAACTGGAAATAATTAAAAGAACAGATGGCAGGAAACATAAAAATTGTGAGCTTTTAAAGTTGTAGCGGCCAGGTTAAATGAAGGAGGTTTCGCCACCTAGGTCAAAAATAAGTGAAATGTTGTTGCTAACCGAGTTAGCTAAGTTTGTTTTCTTCCGGTAGATGTAAAGACGTCCGCCCCCCCCTATCCAATCAGAACCCTTCCCAACCCCCAGACCTAAAGCGGAGTTGGATAAAGCCGAACAAACGTGTTTTCCATGTAAACCTTAATTCGGAATTACTATTTCCATGTAAACTCGAAGGAAAATAGTTAAATTCGGAATTAATAATTCCGAATTAAAAAACATCATGTAACCGCAGCCATTGTGAACCCATTTGATGGACTGCCTTGAAAGTCTTCTAAGTATCAGTCAATTAATTTTTTTTTTCACTCTCTTTTTATTTCTGTGAAATATGAGGATAACTCTTGATTACATTCCCGTCACTTCTGTAAAGGATATAACACTGTTTTATCTACTCAAGGTCAGTCGGTCAACTTTCTGAGTTATTTCCACAGTTTTTTGATACCAAGCTGCTTCTTTATTGTTCGGGTCACCAGCAGCGGGCAGTAAGAGGGGAGGGAAGTTCACAGCAAACTGACTTATAAAAACATAGCAGCGAACAGGCGGATATTCTCCTGCAGTCTTTTTTATACACATAAAAAGTTAAAATGACCTTGGGCTGTCTGCAGGGACGCTATCGACACTATCACTTAAGTGGAATGACATTTTTGGGTCTTGTCAGAGGATTAAAATAGCTATTTATTTTGATGTCGCTCCAGTGGCTCGTCTGCCAACATTAATTGCCATTTTACCGCAGATTCTGTTCTCAGTCAGACTGCTTTGATTCACGTTGTTTCGGTCCCTAACGAAGGTTTACGCTCCGCAACCATCTAATGGCAGACCGAGGGTTGATTAAACTCCAGTGTTCCTTTACGGCTGAAGTTCTCAAGGTCGCGCAGGAGAAAGTGCGTTCAACAAACATCCCACATCGCTGAACTGCAGATAAATCTTGTTCAGGCTAAAAAAAAAATAAATTTTTTTTTTTTTACTTCAAACTTTTGTCTGAAACAGTTCCAGCTCATGCATACAACAAGCTTTGCCCTAACCTTGTTCTTGTTTATCAATCCCAGCGTCATCTTAAAAATATGACATATCCATAAAAAATGTTGGGACGTATTAATCTCAGTCTGAACTGGTGTAGAGGGAGATGTGGGGAGCAGATGGGACTGGGAACCAGCAGATTTACACACCATCAAGATCTTTTCTAGCTTTTCCTGATGCGACATTGAAACCGTTTTAAGATCATATATTAATGTTTTTATGTATTGTCTTGTTCAAAATCAGGTAAACCCCTTTTAAGATCCTGCGTTTTTTCTTTTGCCAGTTAATGTAGCACAATAATGACTGTAAGATGTAAAATAAATTTTAAAAAAAAATTAAAATATTCAAACGCAACTATTTGTTTACAGTTATTTCCTGTTAACTTTAACAGTCTTTTGCAAACAATAAAATTTTAGCATTATTTTTGGCCTCATCAGAATACACTCAGTATTCGAGCTACAAGTTACGACCACCGGTATTTACGACCACGTCCAGCAGATGGCAGCGCAGTGCGTAAGATAGTTGTGGCAGCCTGGCATCGTAGTTAGTGTTCTGATCCTCTAAATGGCAGCACCTCCACTCTCTTTAAAGCCGACGTTCACCCACCCATCAATGGACATCGGTAGTAACACATTTTTTTTCCTGAGGACAGAAAAGACCTTGATCCTTTATCCTTTATTATGGTGGTTTCAGTGTCCACATAGTCATAAAATACAACATTCTATGGGCTTCGGAAGATCAGTAAACATGCTCTGCAGCTGACTTTCAGCCAATGAGTTATACAGTACAATTTTATATTAATTTTATATATGCTCCAATTTACGACCAATCTGACTTACGACTTGTTTGTCTGAACCGATCTAAGTCGTAACTCGAATACTGAGTGTAATCAAAAGACCTGTAACTAAGGACGCGCCTCGTTTAATTTGTGGTTGGACTAGAGATCGTATATATATTTTAACATAAAATCAAAGTTGAGCATTTTCTCGTTAATAAGGTTGACCAGGTGACGTCTGGTCAGTTGTTCATCGATGTCCCCCACAGGTCGCACAGTTGTTCTTCATGTCGCACGCAGCAGAGTGGAGACAAAGCCAAAAGAACAAGAAATACTCAACAGATGCAGCAATAAACCCGATATGATCGCGTACACTTGGCGGACAGAAGGACCGATTTGGGGGGTACTTTAGTCGGTTCTTCCGCTTTTCGGTCAGACTCTGAGCGAGAAACTGTCGGGTTTTGACATTTCTGGAGAAAAAAACATGAGCATCTGATTTTAACAATAACATAAACTCCACATGAAGATGTTTTTTTTAAAAGTATCTGACAGGGTTTTTGTACCACTACCTATTAAGAAATAACCGAACAAGAAACAGTCAACTTTTTGAACACCTTTGCAAAGGGAGAGGTGTCTGGCACCTCTGCATGCATCATAACAACTCTGAAGGCCCTCACAAACAGCATGTATTTATTACAGAAATAATCAGGGCAGGGGGGTGATTACAAGTTTCTAGTGAGAGTAGATAAGAGGAAGCGTTAGAACTCTTTTTAGGGAAACAATGAAAGTTAAACGGATGTCATCAGTCTGCTGCCTGATAGCAGCTGTCTGACTGATGTTAGCTTAGTAGAGTTGATCAGTACAGACATGATTAAATGTATCATGAGATTACCTTAAAATTTCTAACCGTATCCTTGCGTTTGTCACTTCCTGTGGTTGAGCCCTCCTGCTATTGGGACGTAATTATAGTAATTTTTTTAAAAGTTTTGGCCACTCGTGACTAAATTCAAAGAAAAGCTCCAGCAGGTCTGATGCTAAATGTTAGCAGGCGGCCTCTCAGTCCGGTGGAGCCGACCACGCTTTATGCCAGCAGGGCGTAACTGTCTGGCTCATGTTTTTGCATGTAAACATGCAGACGTAATCATTTCCAGTAAAGGTTTCATCGGATCCATAAAGACTGATGTAACGTGGCGATTTACACAGTCGTCCATTACTACAGTCAATATGGCTGCCGGACCGCGATACCGTACGGTGAAAGTTTCTTAAAACATGACTTTTAATCAATTTACATACAGCCAAAGAGGAGTCATTCATTCAACAAAAAAAACTCGATACATTTATGTTATGCAGGCGTATTTCTGCTCAGTCAATCCGTCATGGACCTCAGTTTATTTTGTATTTTTTCGGTGCTGAAGGCACAAGAGGAGCCAGAATCTAAATAAAAGTGTCGCAGACCTCATTACAGGGCTGCCGAGTAAACTTTTTTTTTTTTTTTTTCTTTTTTAGTTTTGCCTCATCTCAGACACATGGGGATCCAGTTCATTTGTCTTTGCCAAACAACTGGGACAGCGCTGTGGAGTCTGTACCTGAGGCGAGCCACCGAACCGGCTCCGCCAGCTGCACTGCCAACTGCACCGTTTTCGCTTCCCGCTTTTGGTGGAGTAGGTGCATTTTTAGATTTATTGGCTAAACTAATTTTTCAAATTCACTAATAAAATAATATAGAGAGACGAATGTGACAAACTGTCATAATTCCTCTTCTTTTTAATTTAATTTAAATTCATTTTTTACAATAGAGGTGATGTGTGGCTCTTTCTGCCAATCAGGTGAAAAACAAACTTCCTCAGTAGAACGAGCTCAGTGATGAAGACTGCCCCAAAAAATTATTTGGGTTAAAAAAAAGAAGTCAATTTTTGAGATGGATGCTGCAAGAAGTAAAATGAGAGTTCACATTGATGTGGAGGGAAGTGAGGGGTGATGCACACAAACTGTCATGTCCGCCAGGAGTAATGCAGGAGACTTTGGTGTGAAGGCATCACAATATATATATATATATATTATATATATATATATATATATATATATATATATATATAAAAGCATTTATTACAAAAACCCTGCTGAAGCAGGATATTCAAAATACGGGTAACTTAAAGAAAAGGCGAGCAGGATGGAAAAGCACAAGTGTGGTTTGAGAACGAAGTCGGTCAGGACAGAGGAGGTGTTTCACAAATCGAGTTATGTGCAAGTCATCCTGAGTCATCATCCCTCCATCTTTACAGTCTCCGTAGTCTCAGCCGTCAATGACGGCGTCGTAGCGTTTGCAGCATGTGACAGCTGGTTAACTTGTCGTTCCCTGTTCATCGCTGCATTTGGCATCTTTTTATGATGCGTTTGCTTCGCTGTGCGCGGTTGGGATTGTGCTCTGTTTAGGTAGTAATTGTTTCCACAGGCTCACATGCTATGCTTGTTCTGGCGTGGACCCAAAGGCGGGAGAGCTGCAGGCAGAAATTTCCACCAAGAGGTCCTTCATTTCCTGAAGGTGCTGCAAAACCCGACTGAGGTTTCAAACAGAGGCAACGCGGGGCAGCGACACGGTAGGAAACAGGACGGAGCAGCAGGGAGGCAAATAAGCAGAGACACATGAAAACGATCAGATGGGAGCAGGGAAGTAAAAAAAAAGAAGACAGACTTTCAAAGTCAAGTAGGAAGTGACAAAACGGGAAACAAGGAACACAAGTTACTAGAACCAAGAAAAATCCCAAAGACTGAAAAAGAAACAACACCGAACTCGGACCGTGACATTTCATGACCGTTCAGAACTGATTTGCAGCATCATATTAATATTTTTATGCCAGGCAGCTGCACTTTAACTGATGATCTAAGGCAGCCTTTCTCAACCGGGGTGTCGTCTGGCTGCTTCTGGGGTGTCGTCAAAAAAATGACCTATTCTGACATTTCATATACAGTGGTACCTCTACTTACGAACGTCTCTACATATGAAATTTTCAGGTTACGAAACGCCTCAAAGGGAAAATATTGCATCTCGTTACGAAAGAAATTTCAGGATATGAAAGGCAAAAATCCAGTAGAGCTGCTACTACTCGCAGTTCCCAGAGTTTACCGAACGTAAAAATACTTGTCGGCTCTGTATCTCGGTTTGAAAGCGGTGTGTTCCAGCTGCTATGCCATTGGCTATCGCTTAGCACCTTCCTGGCATCCCATTGGCTAGGAGGACCCCTTGTCTGTATGAGTGTAACCCAGCAACCCAGGTAAACGAACAATTTTTTACCTCCGACAAGGAGGTTATGTTTTTGCCGGTGTTTATCTGTGTCTGTCTGTCTGTCTGTGTACAAGATAACTCAAAAGGTTATGGATGGATTTTGATGAAATTTTCAGGAGTTGTCAGAAATGTGAAAAGGAAGAACTGATTTCATTTTGGGTGTGATCCGGAAGAAATCCTGGATTCTGGATCACTTTCAAATTTTCGATAATTTTTTGCATTTAGTGGAGGTCTGTGCTCTCTGAGTGCTTTTCTAGTTCTAACATGTATTTCTTACAGGTTTTTATGTCATTTCATGTATTATTTATAATTTATAAAAAATAATGCTCGAATTTTGGGGGCTTGGAACAGATTAGGGCATTAACATGGAAAACGCGTCTCTACTTAAGAAATTTTCAAGTTACGAAACTACTTCCAGAACCAATTAGTTACGTAAGTAGAGGTACAACTGTATACATATATGAATGTATACATAAATACATACTTTTTGCCTATGAATGAATAAAATAAATAAGATACATAATTGGACATGAAATTAATAATAAAAATATGTCTCACATGCCCATTTTCCAATGTTAATGTCAGTACAATGTCAGTACGGGGTCAGCGTAAGGTCAACGTGACTGCCCAGTTAGCTTACGTCATAATATCATTTAACCGCTGGAATATTATTTCACAGATAGCAAAGAGAAATTTTTAGCAGCATCATGGATCGTTTTCTAAAAAGAAAAGCCCCACAAGAACAGAACATCACAGAGGAGCCGACTTCTCCATGCAAGCCTTCATCCACCGGCTCTGAATCTGCACCAGAGGTCGCAAAGGTAGTTGCTAGCGATAAGACTAAAAAGAGGCAATACAAGGAAGCTCGGCAGTCCCGTTGTTATACGTTTGTCATACATTTGATCGGTCCAGAAAAGCGGCTGACAACAGCGGAGTGGGATGTCTGGGGGGTCGTCGACCTCTGACCGGTTTATTCGAAAAATAGGGAAAACATCAAACTGACTCCCAACGTCAAACTGCTCAATATCTGTCATGGTAAAGATTCCTTCAAAATAATATGGAACCTTTAACGCTGAGCTTTTCTTCTGCTCATCGTTTGTCTTACTTTCAACGGTTAAAAATGCCATAAAAGGTTTCCGTACCTCTTTCCTAGCGATGCATGAGTCTCTTTGTATGTTGTGGAGAAGTGATTCAAGAGGTTTTTAATTTTCATCTTATACTTTCAAAATTCACCCTGTTTCAGATTTTCCAGGCCTCCAACAAACAGGTGTGAATGGAAATGGATGGGAATCACGTGTAATAATCAGCGGACAAACGACGCGGAGCCGGAAAAACAGATCCATATCTCCACTTCTTTTTCATCTTCTTTCAACACGCGCGTCTTCCATCAGATTAATCCAGCACAATCATTTGTTCTAATTATCTCACAGCAAGTGTGAAGCAAAAATATGTTCGGGGGGGTGAGGTTTCATTTGTCTCTGCATATTACACAGTGTGACCTTGTCATTGTGTAATATCATTTTGATGTCAGTGCAATATGAGGATGATTGCAAGCATCATTTTCCTGAGCCCCGAGACAATCCCAAGTGAGCCAGTTCATGATTGGATTCAGTTTAATTAAGAAATAAGTCGCTGGGAGAGTTATACGAAGGGTAGTGTTCCTTTTTTTTTTTTTTACAGTCACTTTTTCTGGAACAAATTTGTTAATGTGATCTCATGTCTTAGCAAAGCTTAAAGTCTGCTTGACTTTAGAGTTCCAGCGTGTCAGATTTAGGTCGACCTATCAGGAAAGAGGAAGTTTCTCTTTGGGAATCCTCTTCAGTGATGCAGAAAAAGATTAACCACAGTCCGCGGCCACGAGAGGCTGCAACACGACTCCTTTATTCCAGCGTCTTGAACGAGTGAGAAAAGTGTTGGCCTCTCGATGTGAGCTGCACAAGACAACAACACCATTAAAGCAAGCAGGCGATGCGAGCATTATCAAGACAAGATCTGGTGGGAAGACGCTTCAGTTTCGGTGCTGTTTCACATAAAAGAGCTCATTTACAGTCAAAGACGCTGAGTTCATCCACATGCTGAATAAATCAACCCCAGACACAATCTTATATTTATTTATTTTAGAATGAATTGACTCTTAAAAATTTAAGGTTGCAATACTTGAATCAATCTTTAGTCCCGAGTTGGTTATGGTGGTCTGCCAGAACAGTTAACAGAACAAGCCATATTATCACTAAAATAAAAAAATGATTCTGCCTTCACACTCAAAAAAATAATATTTCATTTTGCTTTACGGTTGTGATGGATGAGAAATCCAGATACAGAGATGAAAAAATGTTTTTTTTGAACCAGGCTGTAAGTTTGTTTATTACAATGGAGCCAGCCCCCTAGTGGTCAATAACAGGAACTGCATGTTTCAATACCTGGATCATGTCGTACCAGCATCCTGTTATTTAGGAAACAAAACAAACAAATTAATTAGTTGCTTTTCATAATAATAGGGGAGGGGGGAAGCTAAATAAAGGCTCACTGATATGCACTTTTATTCTTTCTTCAGCCTGAAAGCTGCCTCGGAGTTCTGTGCAGAGTTTCATATTCCCCTTCATCGTACGTATAAATCTAGATTTCCCGATCCGGCGTCTCTCTGTCAACCCCGACCAAATGTTACATGTGTTATTTTTGCAGCTAAACGTTTGCAGGCCCTTTAGCCGTCCGCCTTTTGAAGGCGGTGGGAAACTGTGAACAAAAGGCGCAAAACTGTATATCCTGGAACAGAGCATTAAAAATACTCCTTTGGCCTCCCTCAGCTGCAGCCAGGTAGATGTGTGCAGAGAGGAGGCACATGAAGAAGACGGAAGACCTGAAACATCCTCCTGAAATAGCCCGAAGCATCCAGGGAGGGAGGCCTGCCCCCGCCTGCTGTTCATTCCCCTCCGTCCTTGAGTGTGTCTGTGTTCATTTAAGGTTGTATAGAAATAGATGTGCATGTTTGTATGTGTTTACTCTCTCTCAAGCTTTTTTTTTTTTCCCTCTTCCTCCTCCCTCCTCTTCCACCCCCTCACCGCCCTGATTTCATTTAAATAAAAGCCACCCAGTTAAATTGAAGTGTCAGGGTGAAAATCCAAAAAATGTGTTTAAGTGAAACAGGAATTTTACGAGTAAACATTTCTGTCCCTTCACACTCTGACTCATGTTTATTCATTTGCAGCGTTGCTATGAAGTAATGTTTCGTTTTGGTTGCTTGCACTATTCATTAGCTCGCGTACAGCCCGAGGTGTAGCCAATTAAATTGGCCGTAGAAGCGTGTTGGCGGCTGTGCTATTGACAAGCCATAAGGATTTCGATGCATATTCATCACGCCAGCAACCCCCTAAAGAAGATCCATGACGGCGTGTCTTTTCTGCGGTGCTGTTTGAATGAGAGAGGGTGAAAAACGAGGTGGGAGAAAACAATGAAGCGTCTCAGATCTCACCTCCACACGATCCGTTTCTGGGGGGAATTGTTTCAGAGGCTGCACTATTTGTGGACGTCATCATCGCTCAAGCCGCCCAAGGTCTCAGGCTCGGGATGTTGCCATACATCAAAGTATTGTTGATCAGTATTGATTCATTTTTGCAACTCCGGGGAATACTTCCCCATCGCCGCCTCGCATACTATTCAGTTTTTAGTAATTAATATGGAAGACAAGTGGTTAGTCATAACTTTTTAACCTTGCTGAGATCTCCAATAAATCAAAAAAGTGGAGAACATCAGATGGATTGTTTTGGTAGGTTGCTGCAGCGCCGAGCTGACATTTAAGAGCGTTGCTTAAAAAGATCATTATTGGGTTTTGGCTTTAAAATGCACATATCGCCAAAAGTATTCGCTCACCTGTCTTGACTCACATATGAGCTTTAGTTCATCCCATTCCTAATCAATATGACGTGGCTCCACCCTTTGCAGCTAGAACAACTTCAACTCTTCTGGGAAGGCTGTCCACAAGGTTTAGGAGTGTGTTTATGGGGATTTTTGATCATTCTTCCAGAAGAACATTTGTGAGGTCAAACACTGATGTTGGACCAGAAGGTCTGGTTCTCAGTCTCTGCTCTAATTCATCCCAAAGGTCTTCTATCAGGTTGAGGTCAGGACTCTGTGCAGGCCAGTCAAGTTCATCCACACCAGACTCTTCCATCCATGTCTTTATGGACCTTGCTTTGTGCACTGGTGCACAGTCATGTTGGAAGAGGAAGGGTCCAGCTCCAAACTGGTCCCACAAAGTTGGGAGCATGGAATTGTCCAGAATGTCTTGTTCTGCTGAAGCATTCAGAGTTCCTTTCACTGGAACTAAGGGGCCAAGCCCAGCTCCTGGAAAAACAACCCCACACCATAATCCCCCTCCACCAAACTTTACACTTGGATCAATGCAGTCAGACCAGTACCATTCTCCTGGAAACCATCAAACCCAGACTCTTCCATCAGATCACCAGATGGAGAAGTGTGATTCTTCCCTCCAGAGAACGTTCCTCCACTGCTCTAGAGTCCAGTGGTGGCTGCTTTACACCACTGCATCTAGAAGTTTGGGTCTTCTAGATCTGAAAATGTCTCATTCGATGAGCCTTTCAAAGTTGCAGGTTACTTTGACATCACAGAGATGATGGACGAAAAACCTCTCGTTTTTTCCATCTAAGTTCACATTTTGCTGCATTTGCTGTGTCTTAAAAGCAGTGCAAAGCCATAAATCTGATTTCAAAAGAGACACACTCCAAGGAGCTCCAGAGCTGAAAGCACAAGGTCCAAAGCGTTTCTTTTTTACTGTATTCTCATGGTATTTTGGCCAATGCTTGTCACAGACTTTACCAACTTGCTGGGGTCACATCACGTCCTCGCAATAAAGAGAGAAGCTATGTTACATCTTTGGTGTGTGCTTAAAATAAATAGATGCTACATACAGTATCTTCTGTCAGTCTGGTCCAGTCATCTGTTGGGGCAGCAGCATCAGAGCTAAGAAACTGAACAAACTAAAGAAGGCTGGCTCTGTTCTGGAGCCTCTGGAGCTGATTTTGCAAAGGAGGATACATCATGGAGAACTCTGAACATCCTCCACACAACCCAGTGATTCAGCAACAGTGTCTTCAGATGCTTCCTACCCACAGCTACAGCCATCTATAATGAATCATTGAAGAGACTTAAATAACGACGACTGCAACAATTCATTTTCCTTTGGGCATTAATAAAGTATTTCTGAATTGCAATTAAATTAATTTTGTATTCAGGTACAATCCTCTACATGGTTTCAGAAACAAACCAAACGCTGCTGTCCAACAACCACTCCAGCATTCAGCTGCAGACTGACTGAAACTGCGTGTCCATTGTATCACTCTCTCTTATGTCACTGGAGTCTTTTATCAACCGTCAATATGTTTACGGTCAAAATGAGAGGTGTATTTAACCTTTACGGCCTCTTATATATTATATAAAGTGTTACCGTTACACGAAATGATTACAAGAAGAATGTCAGTCGCACAAGTCTCTGCTGATTTAAATCAACCCAAAGTATTTTATATAGTCTGTGGTGGTAACTGAGGCAACTGAGAAACTGAGGGGTGACGGCTCTCTTTATACAGTCGACACTTCATGCCAAAGCTAACAACAGCCGTCTTCAAGGTTACAGGTTTTACAAGGATCACAAATGAGAAGCATCATCAAATGCAAATAGGAGACTCCAAAATCATTGTTCTCAGAACCGACAATTCTTTCCAATCACCCTAACCCTGAACGACAAGGTTGTTCACAGTTACCTTCCCCCACGTCAAACAAACCAGCCACAAACAACCCTGTGAATTATTCAGATCTGGGAGTTGAAATCGTTGTGGAAATAAGGCGGAAAGCAATTATTTTGAGCATGCTTCTCCCTGGATGTTGGATGAGGCATTTTGCAGATTGTGGCACCACATATGTTGTTTACAGACTTCCCGTTAAAGTCCTGTGTGGATGATTTTGTTGGACACGCAGAGAAGAAGGCTGATCCGCCGAGTTGCTGAGTGTTAAAAAAATGCCATTTGGACAAAGATTACGGGTAATGCAGTGACATTACATTATGTGGGAATGGGACCTGACAGTCTAAGTACCTTGAAAGTTAAGGTGTTGGAGGTTTTTTTTCTCAGAACTGTCTCTCCGTTTAACTGTTAATAACAACAAATTTATGACATTTATAACAGTGTGGCAGACACCTGCCTCCAGACCTTTAAAAAAGACGGTGTGATGTGTTGAAGCAGTATTTTTAACGGTTTTGTCAACAACTGCTGGAAATACCCGACTCAGTCAGTCAGCCGTCGTTAAAGAGCCTGTGTGTGGTCATGGAAAACCTGCCCAGGCAGGCTCAACAAAAAATCTTTAAAAAAGCACCTTAAAGACTCAGTTATTGTAGAGCTGCTCTCACAGCTTCATCAGTTTTTGCTCTAACTTATGCAAACATGTTCTCCTGAGGACGCGCGCTGCTTTTCAATTCACCGACCTTGTGTTGCTTTTCTTGCTAGCTAAAGTTACCGAACTATCAAGGACCTAAAACTACTCTCAGGTTCTTGCTTGTTCTCAACACACCAACAGAAAACCTCTTCTTCAGACATATTGGCTTGTTTCCATTGAGCAGAAGCATGTTTTTGTATGCCTTCCCTCCCAGTGTGGAGATGCCTTGTGATGTCATGCCAAGTGTGTCTGCACTCCAGATAAAATGAGATTGACATGCAAATTAGGGTGTCTGCTGAAAGAATGTTTTCCAACTTTTTTTTTTTTTTTTTGTCCCAATTCACGCGAAAAGTCAAGTCTGTTGGATTTGTCGAAATTATGTAATGTAGATGGTGGGATCTTCGAAGCCTTTGCAGTTTTACGTCAAGATACCTTTTTCTGAAATTGTTCCACGATATTTAGATGCACTTTGTCGCACACTGGTGAACCTCTGCCCATCTCTACATTAGAGAGGCTCTGCCTCTCTGAAATGCTCCTTTTATACCCAGTCTTGTTACTGGCCAGCTGCCAGTTAACTTAGTTCCTCCATTCGTTTTTGATTGACACCAATTACTTTTCCAGCCTTTTGTATTTCCCCAGTTCCAACTTTTTTTGAGATGTGTTGCTGAAGTCAAAATGAGCTTATAGTTTCCATGAAATGGTCAAATGTGGCCCCACCGTGACCCTACATAAGACCGAACGGATGTGTAAAAGGGATGGACGGATGGACGGAAGGGTAAAATGTCTCAGTTCAACGTCTGACATGTTCTTTATGATTTTTAGGGATTAGGGATGTATACGGCTTGTTGTGCTGTTAACGCTACTAAAAACTGGCCTCGAAGAATCCTGGCGTAAAGCCTGTTGAATAGCTCCCGTCCTGCGTCATGAGGCCTTTGGCTGGGCTCAAACTTAGCGAAGCCGCTCAAAGCAGCTACACTCGGCTACACCGTAATTTCCTTCGGGATTAATAAAGTTACTCTGCTCTACTCTACTCTGCTACTACTCTACACTCTCCCCCCGGTCAAAGACGTCTAGCTAGGGCTAACCAAAAGACGTCCAGCCTGATGGCCTCTAGCTGGGTCCTTAGGTTGAACAACATTCACCTCAGACCATTTCAGGACCCTTCCAGGTTGACTTACCATACCACTAGCCAGTTGGTAGCCATTAGCTACCTGTAGCTTGTGTGGCAATGTCAAGGAGAAATATAGGTGCAACAGCTGGAATGGATTAACATGGATTACTGGGAATTTCACGCAGGGAAATAATTATCAACACCAGCCACGAGGCACTCAAGTCTTTTCTACAAAATGAGCAGGAGACGTGGTTCCAGTCAAACAACAAGAACTGAATTTTGTTAAAACAGTCAGTCATAAAAACCACTACGCATACAGGAATCACAGTGGAAGGGGAATATGACCGGGGCTGAGGCTCAGCAGTGGGAGAAATGGGTCGAATGAAGGTGGGTGTAGTCCAGATAAAATTCACCCCAGTCACTCGTGACACTGGTAAGAGGAAAATCCAGGAAGGGGACGGCAGCTGCCTTAAAACCTTATTTAATATTAAAAGAAATTAGCCTCGTCTTCCTCCGAAGTCCTTGGTTTTTGACAGGACTGTCTGTTCATGTTGACCTGATGTCAGGAGAGTAAATTGCTCTGTTCTTCTGAATGCAAAGCTGTGATGTTATGAGAATGGTTAGTGTGAAACTACATTACCCAGAATGCCGCGGTAGTTAGGGCATGCGCAGTAACCCAGAGTGGTACGTGGGGTAAACGTAGTCATGCAGGTTATACTGGACTGTTTGTAACTGTGAAGATCACGGAGTAAAGTTTCCAGAAACGTTATCACGCCTCGTCTGTTTATTATAAGAAAACAAGACAACACATGGTGTCAGAAGTGGCCGTGAGCAACTACGGACGGAAGTTTAGCCACGGGAGAGCCACGGAGAAGAGACGGAAAAAGTCCGGTCGCGTGAGTGAAACGTGTTGACAAAGCAGCATGCTGGCGGAGTTTGCTACGGCGTGTGATGGCTACAAGCGTTGCTACGAGCAGCGGTGGAAGTGAAACGGGGGAAGAGGAAGAGATCGAACAGGAAGAAGAGGATCTCGGATCGGGACACAACCAGCAACAACAGAGAGCTGTGGAAGTGGTGTCACCCCGACGTGTGCTCATGGAGAAGCTAAATCCACCCACTTCAATGCAACTGACTGGTAATCTTGCTGATAACTGGAAACGTTTTAAGCAACGATTTAATATATATTTAGCAGCTAGTGGAGTTGGGGGTGGAGATGAAAAACTGAAAGCTCATATCCTTTTGCATGTTATTGGAGAAGATGCTTTGGACATATACAACAGCTTTCAAATGAATGAAGCTAATCTGACGTTGGCAGAGCTGATGACAAAGTTTGAGGACTACTTCGTGCCTAGTCAGAATGTGACCTTTGAGAGGTACAAGTTTTTCACCCATGACCAAAAGCAAGGAGTACCTTTTGATCAGTACTTAGCAGAGCTCCACACGCTAAGCAAAACATGTGAATTTGACACTTTGAGAGATTCATTAGTGAGAGACAGAATAGTTTGTGGAACAGTTGATAATGGACTCAGAGAAAGATTGCTCAGAGAGACAGGACTTACGCTGGACAAGTGTGTCAGTATGTGCAGAGCAGCAGAAACCACCCGAGCACAAGCAAAAGAGCTACGGAGAGGTGAAACTACAGTGCATGCAATACATGAAGAACAAAGAAAAAAGAAAAGCTTTACCAAACAAAAAGACCAAAAAGTGAAATCTGCAGAGTTCAAATGTGGTAAATGTGGTGGCAGCCACAAGCCTAAGTCATGTCCTGCATACGGAAAATCCTGTAACAACTGTGGAAAGAGCAATCACTATGCTAAATGCTGTAAATCAGCTACCAAACAGAAAGTTCACACAGTCGATGAGGAAGAAGAAGTCGACGAGTTCATTGTGGATGTGGTGCAGGCCTGTGCAATTGAAAAGGAGGAATGGATTCTGCCAATCGAGGTAAATGAGACTCTAATACCATTCAAGTTAGACACAGGTGCTCATGCAAATCTGCTATCTTTGGAGGACTACAAAACACTCACTGTCAAGAGCAAAATCTATCCAGTGAAAACAAAAGTGACAGGATACACGGGAGAACGTGTCCCTGTTAAAGGTGGATGCATCGCAACCTTCAAGCATAAAAGTCAGCAGATAAGAGCACAGCTACTGATCGTGGACATGAGTGTACAACCAATCCTGGGACTCAGTGCATGTACCAAGCTCAATCTGGTAAAAAGAGTGTTTGTTGTGACGTCAACAGATTCAGCCAATGATAAAGACTCACTGATGGAGGAGTATAAAGACTGTTTCGAAGGGCTTGGATGTCTACCTGGTATCCATAAAATACATGTGGATAAAAGTGTGCCTCCTGTTGTTCATCCCTGCAGGAAAATCCCGTTTGCACTGCGAGAGAAACTCAAAGAGGAACTAGCGCGCATGGAAAAAATGGAGGTCATCAAGAAAATAGATGAACCAACTGAATGGGTCAGCTCGCTGGTTGTCGTGCAGAAGAAACAGGTGCTCTGAGGACGTGTTTGGATCCAAGGGACCTAAACAAAGCAATCAAAAGAGAACATTTCAAGTTACCAACCAGAGAAGAAATCATGGCACAGTTTGCTGGAGCTAAATGGTTCAGTAAACTAGACGCATCGTCTGGATTTTGGCAGTTGAGGCTGGATGAGGAAAGTTCGCGACTGTGTACATTCAACACGCCAGAGGGCAGG
>JAGFBZ010002415.1:0-145505 GCA_018398805.1 Hirundichthys speculiger | reverse complement strand
GGGACAGTTGACAGGAACCAGGGACAGTTGATGGAACCAGGGACAGTTGATGAACCAAGGGACAGTTGGAACCCAGGGGACAGTTTGACGGAACCAGGGACAGTTGATGGAACCAGAGACAGTTGATGACGGAACCAGGGACAGTTGATGGAACCAGAGACAGTTGATGGAACCAGGGACAGTTGACAGGTCCAGGGACAGGAGACAGTTTGATGGACCAGAGGACAGTTGACGGAACCATTGGGACAGTTGTGACAGGAACCAGGGAACCAGATGGAACCAGAGACAGTTGAACCAGGAGGAACCAGGGACAGTTGACGGAACCAGAGACAGTTGATGGAACCAGAGACAGTTGGACAGTTGAACCAGGGACAGTTGACGTGAAACCAGGACAGGAGGACCAGGACCATGGACAGACAGTTGACGGAACCAGGAGACAGTTGATGGACAGGGACAGTTGATGGAACCAGGGACAGTTGATGGACCAGAGACAGTGATGGAACAGGACGTTGACGGTCCAAAACCAGGACAGGACAGGACAGAGACAGTTGACGGAACAGGGACAGTTCCAGGGACAGGAACCAGGGACAGTTGATGGAACCAGACAGTTGATGGAACCAGGGACAGTTGATGGAACCAGAGGGACAGTTGACAGGAACCAGGGACAGTTGATGGAAACCAGTTGAGAACCAGGGACAGTTGACAGTTGACGGAACCGAACCAGGTGGAACCAGGGACAGTTGACGGAACCAGGGACAGTTGATGGAACCAGAGACAGTTGATGGAACCAGAGACAGTGATGGACATCCAGGGAAGATGGAACAGAGACAGTTGACGGAACCAGGGACAGACAGTTGATGGACAGTTGATGGAACCAGAGACAGTTGACATGGAACCAGGGACAGTTGATGGAACCAGAGACAGTTGACGGAACCAGGGGACGGAACCAGGGACAGTTGGACATGATGGAACCAGAGACAGTTGACGGAACCAGAACCAGGGACAGTTGATGGAACAGGGACAGTTGATGGAACCCAGGGACATGACAGTTGATCCAGGGACCAGGACCAGATGGACAGGTTGACGGAACCAGGGACAGTTGATGGAACCATGACAGGACAGGGACAGTTGACGGAACCAGGGACAGTGATGGAGGACAGTGATGGAACCAGGGACAGTTGATGGAACAGGGACAGTTAGGACAGGAACCAGGGACAGGGACAGTCCAGGGACAGTTGATGGAACCAGGACAGTGATGGAACAGAGACAGTTGACGGAACCAGGGACAGTTAATGGAACCAGAGACAGTTGACAGAACCAGAGACAGTTGACTGGTGCAGGGACAGTTTGCGGAACCAGGGACAGTTGATGGAACCAGAGACAGTTGACTTGTCCAGGGACAGTTGATGGAACCAGGGACAGTTGATGGAACCAGAGACAGTTGACGGAACCAGGGACAGTTGATGGAACCAGAGACAGTTGACAGAACCAGAGACAGTTGACTGGTCCAGGGACAGTTGATGGAACCAGAGACAGTTGAGGGACATAAACTGGGGTGAGGGAGATGAAGACCCAGAGAAACAAAAAGAGGAAAACACAGTTCTGACATTTCAAATTAGCATAAGAACATTTTCTGACTTTATAAACTCACAACTTTGAAAGAAAGAAAACCTAAAAGATTTTATACGTTTAAAAATTCCCAACAGAAAACTGGAAATTTGTGACTTTAAAAAGTCACAAACCTACAAGAAAAACATGTAAATTTCTGACTTCTAAACTCATAAATCTACAAGGGAAAACTGAATTTTCAGGTGTTATAATCTTAATGTTTGAGGAGGAAATAAAATCTGAATTCCTGATTTTATAAAGTTACAGATTTGCAAGAAAAAACTGAAAATTCCTGACTGTATAAACTTGCAAATTTAAGAGAAAAAGCTTGAAACTTCCAACTATAAACTCAGAAATTAGCGAGAAAAACCAGAAACTCTAAATTATTGATCCAGAAAATGTCTGAGAAAGAAAAATCAAATAAATAAAAATAGAAACTTCAGATTGTATACTAAAAAAAATGCATGAAAAAAATGTTGAAAAATCTGACAGTAACCTTGAAAATGATTCAGAAAAATACTCAAAATTCCTGGTTTCTTTTAACTTACAAATTTGCAGGAGAAAACAGGAAATGTCTGACTTCATAAACTCCCAAACAACTGAGAAAAATAAACTTAAAATTCACAAATTTACAAGAGAATCCTGAAAATGTTTGACTTTAAAAAATGCAGATCTGTGTCCAGTGTTGCCAGATTGGGCAATTGGGCTACTTTTGATTACAGCTGGTGGGGAAAAAATGCATTGGGCGGGTATACACAATTTGGGCTGCTTTTACCAACATCTGGCGTTTTTTTTAATATTGTGAAACAGCACAATAAACTATTATTTTATGGTTTAAAACAGTACAAATACAAAATTCAGTATACTTCACTCACTCCAATTTAGAAAATATTTAATCGCAGTGAGTTACTCAGTCGCTGTAACAACGCGCTATTGTGACGTCATCTCAACAAACCTTAGTGCGCCGATGCAGAAGTCTGAGGCAGAAGCTGCTCTCTCTAAACTCAAAGTGGTCGGCTATTCTGTTAGCAAAATAAGTAGGCTATCATGCCGAAGTGGAGAAAATATAAGAAATAGTGTTTACGTGATTGATGTTACTGCTGCTGTGTTAACTTGGGCCTGGCACTGGGATACACTATGTGCATTTTTGCACATTTTCTGTGACATGCACTATGATAAAATACAATTATTCAGTTAGGCTTAATTGTTTAATACTGTAAATGCATTTGAATTCACGTTTATTCAAATATGAAATGTTTTCGTATGAAAACACTTATTGGGCAGATTTTTTCCTGAAGTGGGCGAGTTTTGGAACGAGACTGGGCCGAAATGGCTCGGCTAAATCTGGCAACACTGTCTGTGAAACAAAACTTTTTTCTCCTGGAGGCCAAACTGACACATTTAGAGGAAACCAAACATTTCTGACAGTATAAACCTGATGAGAGAAAACTGAAGGTCTCCATCACAGCTGGAGGAGATCAGTCAGAAGATCCTCAACGTCTAGAAGATCCAGCTGAGCTGCTTCATCTGTGGGGAGCTGCTGGTCCACCCAGGACCAGACTCTGAGGCCGACCCGGGACACACCGGAGAGATTAATTATACGTTGGTTGGCCTGGGAACTCCTCAGTGTCTCCCAGAGGAGCTGGGGAGGAGAAGGAGGGGGAGAACCTGTCTGCTCTGTGAACAGGCAGAAGTTAATGAGGAGACCTGATGTCAGAACTAGTCCACGTCAGTCTAGCAGAGTCAGAGGAGGCGGGGCAGGACACCTGCTGGTGGGCGGAGCCATTCAGATCGATCCGGTGATTGGCTGGTGGCGTCCTCCCTGATCAGGAGGTCTCAGTCTGTAAATGTGTGGTTTCTCCCAGAACAAGACCGGATTCCTGTGATGAGGGGCCAGTGGTTCGTCGACGGGACGTGGCTCCCCCTGGAGGAGGACGAGAGCGACCTCATCGAGCAGGAGCATCTCTGCCGTTTCCGGGGGCAACAGATGCGGGACACTTACGAGGTGGAGGCGGCGACCACCACGGTGGACAGCAAGGACGGTGAGACATGGGAGACACAGGAGACAGGTTTGACGCCGTGGCTGTTCCTGTCTGTCAGTGATGAGGGATCATGTGACTCCAGCCGGACCAATAGGAAGCCTCCTGCTCCTCTCTGCACATTTAGAGGAAAAGTGTAGTTCAGTCAGAGTATTAGAGTCACGTAAAAGTTAGTAATTCCTCTTTTATTAACCATATCATTATTTATTTAATAAAAATGAAGCAAAAGAGAGAAATTTGTCCAACGATTGGAGGTCCAAATGTTGAGTTTCTCATCAGGTTTCTGAATGGTTTGACGCTGCTTGTACACTAATTAACCTGACTAACGAGACCAGCGGCTCTGCTCAGACTGACGCTGTCAATCACCCTGTGATGCTCTGCAGCCGTCCACAGCCTGAAGCTGAGCAGGAGTCACGTGGACTGGCACAGCGTGGACGAGGTCTACCTGTACAGCGACGCCACCACCTCCAAGATCGCTCGCACCGTCACCCAGAAACTGGGCTTCTCCAAAGGTTGGTGCCAGTCTGAACCCCCATGATGCATCACACCACACCGTGACTCACTGGGAACACTGGGGGGGGTGGTGATGTGAACCCACCTGTCTCCTGTGTGTCCAGCCTCCAGCAGCGGGACACGCCTCCACCGGGGGTACGTGGAGGAAGCAGCGCCCGAGGACACGCCGCCCGAGACCACGCACCTCGTCTTCGTAGTGCACGGCATCGGCCAGAAGATGGACCAGGGTCGCATCATCAGGAACACCAGCATGTCAGCAGCGTCCAGGTGTCTGAGATGATCCCAGGTGGATGGGACAGTTACTGACCACTGCCTTTCCTTCCAGGATGAGGGACGCCGCCAGGAAGATGGAGGAGAGACACTTCTCCGATCGAACCACCGAGCACGTGGAGTTCCTTCCTGTGGAGTGGAGGTCCAAGCTGTGTCTGGACGGAGGTAAGCAGCCGTCAGGTTAAACTCTGAGGCAGACAGCTGGCGTCATGTTGGACACTCACTGCTGTCCTGTCCTCACTGCTCCCAGTTTGAGCTTATCTCTACCAGCGTAGGTAGTCAGATGTTGGTAGACCGTCTCCTTCACCGTCCTGAGATGGCGTCCGCCTACACTGGTTGATCACCAGGTTGTCTCTGTCTGCTGTAGAGGTTTAGCTACGTGGGTTTCTCTGCTCTTCCTGCAGACACGGTGGACTCCATCACTCCAGACAAAGTGCGAGGTCTCAGAGACATGCTGAACAGCAGCGCCATGGACATCATGTACTACACGAGTCCTCTGTACAGAGACGAGGTGAGTCTGAGTCTGTCCAGGTCCTGAGGAGACACACGGCCGTCCTGAGGTTGGATAAAAACATACATTAGATCAGACTTTAGTCCATCATCGAGGCCGTTGGGATGTTCAATTAAGTTCAATTCAATTTTATTTGTATAGCGTCAGTTACAGTGTCAATTGTCTCTAGGCGCTTTACAGAGACCCAGAGCATGACCCCCGAGCAAATATTAAACTAAAATTATAATATTAAATCCAATAAAGGATAATGGCAGGTAAAAAAAAAACTCCCACAGTGGGAGAAAAAAACCTTTAAGCCAAACAGTGGCAAGAAAATGACTACATAAACTACAAAACTACAAACTACAAATGACTACATAAAGAGCAGTGGAGACACCACTCAGCAGATCATGTTGGCGTCCCCCTGCAGTGTAGGCCTATAGCAGCATAGCTATGACGAAACTGTGATTAAGACGAGCCGACTCTAGTCTGAGCTCCTACAACTATAGTTATAACTATTAGCCCCTACACACTATAGTTTAGACTAACTGTAGGCTTTACTGAACAGAAATGTTTTCAGTTTAGTTTTAAAGATGGAGGTGGTGTCAGCCTCCTGAACCCAAACTGGTAGCTGGTTCCATAATAAAGGTGCCTGGTAGCAGAAGGTCCGTCCTCCAGATCTACTTTTGGATATTCTAGGAACGACGAGTAATCCTGCACTCTGAGAGCGAAGAGCTCTATTAGGAGCATAACGTGTTATCAGGTCTGCTAGATAACGAGGAGCTAGGCCATTAAGGGCCTTATATGCGAGAAGCAGAATTTTAAACTCAATTCTAAATTTCACGGAAAGCCAGGGAGGCTAACACGGGAGAGATGTGATCTCGCTTATGGATTCCTGTCAGCACCCTCGCTGCTGTGTTCTGGATCAATTAAAGGCTATTCAGCGAGCTTTTCGGACATCCTGATAACAACGTATTACAATAATACACTGACATCAGCTTCAACTTGAAGCAGCTGCTTCACCATCAGAAGAAACAGTTTTAGTCAAAAAGCATCAAAAAGTCCAGATTTTGTGAAATTTGTAAAAGTTGACATAAAGTTGCAACTGTACGAAGTTTACAATTTATTTTAGAAAAAGAAGTAGTTATACCTCAAAACATTGCAGTTTGGTGAAAGTTGATGCTTTATGACTATAAGGTTATTAATCAGTAAATGTTTTGCAGGAGTCACAATTTTACAGCAAAAACAGTTTCTACTTTATTTTAGGACTGAAAATTCACAATTTTTGCCATTTTTATGAATTTATGACTGAAAGCGGTGATTTTTTTTGGAAAATTAGATTTCATGACAAATATGAGCTTTTGATGATAAAGTTGCCATATTTTTTTAAATTTGAGATCATTTGTAATTTTTGGACATGAAGATTTAATTTATGTGTAAAATTTGGAATATAAAGTCATCAAGCCACAAGTTTATGAAATGTGCGATTTCATGACAAGCTGTGATTAAAGGACGTAACGTTTCAGTTACAGAAAATCTACAGTTTCACAAATTTGCAGTTTTGCAACAAAAATTTTTGATTTTATGACATAAAGATGTAATTTCACATCAGGAAGTTGCAATTTTGCAGAATACGATATTTTACAACTAAAAGTCGCAAAATCGAGTTAAAAAGTCGAGATTTGTAATTTTAGGGAAAAATGTGACGATTATGTAGGAAAAAGCTGTTTGGTCTGTTTGTCTCGTTTCTGTTGCTGTTAACGTTAGTTCCGATTTTATTTTGAAGGTCCATCTTGTCACTTCCTGTGTTCGTCTCCCTGATTGTTTGCACCTGTGTCTCCTTTGGTTTGTTTAAGTCTCGTCTGTCCTGTTTCTTCTCATCTGGTTGTTTTGGGGTCACTTCTCTCCATCCTCAACCTCAAAGTTCAGGTGAGGCTGGTAGATGTAGCGGAGCGTCTCCAGGTGGCGCTAATGCTAACGAACAGGTCGACCCTAGCCAGAGGAGCGTGGGTACGTCACAGACACGGAGAACCACATGTGTCGCTGTTGTGTGTCTGTAGATCACCAGAGGTTTGACTCAGGAACTGAACCGCCTGTATTCCCTCTTCTGCTCGCGGAATCCAGACTTCGAGACAAGCGGGAAGGTCTCCATCGTCTCGCACTCGCTGGGCTGCGTCATCACCTTCGACATCATGACGGGCTGGGACCCGGTCCGCTTCCACCACCACGTCATGCTGGACCCGGAGGAGATCAAGGTCCGCTGGCCAAGCGACGAGGAGCGCCACCTGCAGGAGCAGCTCAGACTCATGCGCCTCAGGTATTCCTCAGGTATTCCTTCTACTGTCACAGCCAGGGTCCTGGTCTGGAGGAGGGAAGATCCCCGACCCTGGACCGGAGGGAGCAGGAGTAGATGATGGAGGACTGGTGGAGGACTGGTGGATTCCAGCTGGTCCGTTAACGCTCTCAGATCAATGTTGACGTGAATGTTTCAGAGTCTAAAAGGTGAAACCAGCTCAGCAGGAACCTCATCAGTCAACATCTTCTCTCATGTTTATGCGTATCTCTCTCCTGCATGTGTTTGTCAGGTCACATCTTTCATGTGTTCATCCTTTTTTACATGAAAAGATGCTCTTCATTAGGGATGCACGATAACTGTTTTTTTAAACCAATACTGATAACCGATAACTTTCAGCTCCTAAAGGCCGATACTGATAACCGATAACACACATATACCTGAGATCATTACAGCAATGCTATGAACAAAACCAAAAACAGTTTTGACTCTTTAAATGAACAGATATTTATTTTTTCCAATGAAAAACCTTTGGCAAGTGTCTCAAAGATTTTCATAAAGCTATCAAACAAACCTATTTGATATCTCACATCAACTTAAATAAGGTTCATTACTGACTGATATAAAAAAATAAAGGCTCCTTGAACTGATGGAAATACATGCATCAGAATTACTAACTGAAAAAGTTAATTCCTCAATGACAATAAAAAAAATAATGCACAGTGCATAACGTACTGACACAAGTTAGTCTTGTCTGTGAATAAACTGAGAAAGTGCATTCCATAGTAATAAAAAAATTACATTTAAAGGATTTTGGTTTGTGATTCCGTTCAAATTCATACCTTTAATTAAAGTAAACGAGGTTCAGTAGTTTTTTTTTTTTTAACAAATAACCAGCGGACTATCTTCTGAAACTTTAACAAAGTTCTACTCCATCGCTGCCATGTTTGTTTTTTTCCTCCGTTCCCTCGTTTGCTCGTCGTTCTTTTAGCCTTTTCCATTTTTTCTATTTTCTATGTGGGAAAATACTGCGAATATCAGTTCAAGTCAGCAACTACTAAAATTATGACCGAGTTAACAAGTTGTTTTCTGGCATGAGGGGGAATTCTTGATTTTCCTTACTGAGAAGTCGTTTTTCTGATTATGCCGACGTTCACTTGAACATAACATTCACTGCCGGTCATTCAAGGCTCAGAGGGATCGAGGCACTGCCGTGTTGACAAAAATATAAATGTTATCGGGGCTATTCGTCATGATATCGGACTTATCGGAATGACGTCATAATTTCCTGTTATCGGCCCGATAGTTATCGGCCCGATAGTTATCGTGTCGATAATTATCATGCATCCCTACTTTTTATTGTTTTAACGTTGAGCTCCTTCCTGCTGCCGTTCTTCGATTTTTTTATTTTGGATGCAGCATAATTCCAGCAGCTTTCAGGCTTTTCAAACGATTCAAAGATGTTTCTACACTTTCATATGAACCATGAGCCTCCAGACCTTCATCTTCTGACTTTCAGCTGCTCCACTGTTTGTGCAGTAACTTGGTTCTCCTGCAGAGTTCATGGAAGTCTTCAGGAACAGAAACTCCTTCATCCTTGTCACTCGTCTCGTCCATCTGCTGAGAGGACGGAGGTGGAATTTGTCTTCCAGCTGTCACTGACCGAACCAGATGTTTAATGTCTCCTTGGTGCTGCATCCAGGTCCATCAGGAGGATCTGCTCTCCTCTTCCTGAGGCTGAAGGACTGCTAGCTAGCCACTGATTCACGCTGTCCTCCTCTTCTTCTTCTTCTTCAGGTTGAGGGACTTGGAGGACCAGTTCCAGGGTCTGCAGACCTCATCTTGCGTCGCAGTTCCAGCCTTAAAATTCAAGGTGAACTCGGCTCGTATCCTCGTTTCTGTCACGTGTAGAACATCTTCTAATTCAGTGTTTCTGTTTAAAATGATAACCGACCAAATACACTGTAAAAAAATGGTAATATAACAGAATTTTACTGTCTATTTTACAGATTTTTTTTCTGTATTTTTAAAATACCATTTAATTTACAAAAACAGACTGTGATTTTACATGTCAAATGTAAAATAACATTAAATCACTATAACTGTGAAAACACACAATATTTCTGTTGTTTTACAAAAAAACCCCATTAGAAATACATATATTTATTTATTTATATTTAAAACCTATTAATATTATTATTATTATTATTGCTGTCGTTTGTTTGTCGTTTATTAAAAAAAAAAAAAAAAAAAACTTGTACTGTGTTAAAACAGGAAGTGGACAAAATACTCCTTTTGCTAGTGCCATGGCTGTCAGGTGTGGTGTTGCAGACCAGGCTCCACTACAATACAAAGACTACAGTCCTTAAAATTGTAGCAATTTTAAACCCAATATCTATTTTTTTCAACAGTTTTTATTACATGTTTTGAAAGATAAATCATTTTTTGTGTCATATATTGTTATATTACATCAAACACAAATTATACAATTTCTTTACATAAAATTATGTCATTGAAACCAATTAATAACAGCACATTTCTGTAAATTTAAGCATTATTATTCGTAATACAGCATTTACTTAACATATTTCTAGGTAATTTAATTCTTTTAAAATGTGAAAATGTTTCTAACTAAATGTTAAAAACAATCTGAAAATAAGGGAAAATCTTGTTAAAATTACAACTACAAACTGTATTTTAATTATGGAAAAAAAACTGCATTTTTATGAGAAAGTAATTTTCTGTTATTTCACAGTATTTTTCTGGCGCCTCAGCTGCTGAAACATTACCGTTTTTTTTTTTTTTTTCGATTTTTTTTAAAGTGTTCGCCATAACTTCTTTAAGTGTTAATTTACAAACATGAAGCGTGTCAGCAGACCTGATGGAGCAGTCACATGACCCAGCCACTGGAGCTCTGCTCCAGGTATGAACGTGCTCTCTCTGCTGCAGGTGGAGAACTTCTTCTGCATGGGCTCGCCACTCGCCGTCTTCCTGGCGCTGAGGGGGATCCGGCCTGGAAACAGCGGGGGGCAGGACCACATCCTCCCCACGTCCATCTGCAGGCGCCTCTTCAACCTGTTCCACCCCACCGACCCCGTGGTGAGTGATAGCAGACAGAGGTGAGCGGGAGATCTGGGAGGCATCTGCTCATCTGGAACATCTGTCTCTGTTGCAGGCGTACAGACTGGAGCCTCTCATCCTGAAGCACTACAGCAACGTCGCCCCGGTTCAGATCGACTGGTACGTTGGTTTACCTTTAGCTCCACCTTCAGCAGCTGGATAACTCCATCAGGGTCTCCTGGTTCTGGAGGACTTCTAGTCCGTTCTTCTTCACTACGTTGTAGGGCTGAGCGATTTTATCGATTCTGCGATATATATTGATATTTTATTTCCCCAGGGAGTATTGATATTTCAGCTGTGGGTATTGATATTCTAAGCTCCCTTGAAAACCCCCATGTCCCGCACAGGTGCTCTTCCTGGAAAGTGCTGGAAGAGCCATTAAGTCATCCAGGCGCTAGGCTTTAAGGGCTGTGTATACTCTCGCGGCAATGTGTCGCAGTTATCTTGTCGCCGGTTTGCCGTAGTTACTTTTGATTTATGCTCAATTTAGAAGCGCGTCTGCGCTATGTTATTCCAGGCCACAACGCAACAGGGACAAACACGAACTAGCTAAACTTACTAAACTTATCTCTTGCGTTTTTCCACTTCCACCATCTTGGCCGTATCCAGACCCACATTCATAGCTATCTCCCTCCATGAATTACTAGAATATGTGCTGTCTTTCGTACAGATGTGCATTAGACTAATGTGTCCCCCAAAAACAAATGAGAGGTGGGAACTAAGAGCCAAATTATGAGGCCTGGAGGCGATTTTGGAGACTAATTTTTTCCCTTGCTTTTTCTCTTCTGCTTAAAGTCTGTTTAAATCTCACTTGCTCGACTTCCTGATCTGGTTCTGACTGTGAGCGTCTCATGGGCACACGCAGCTGACCATTCAACCTATCATGCTAGCAAACACTCGGATCTCACGCTCAGCAAACCACAATTGGCTCGAAACATGTCACATGGGAACAGATGCCTTCAGGGTTCACAAAAAACTCTCTGACAGACAGTTGCGGCAGGCAAGAATTTGAAATGGCCAAATTATCGTACATTTGGACTTTTTTTGGATTATTGATCGTACATCGTACAGAGGGCCAAATTATCGTACAAATACGATAATTATCGTACACCTGGCAATGCTGGTCCCGAACTAGTAGCGTGTTGTGC
The DNA here is from genome assembly GCA_018398805.1 of Hirundichthys speculiger. Lineage (NCBI taxonomy): Eukaryota > Metazoa > Chordata > Actinopteri > Beloniformes > Exocoetidae > Hirundichthys > Hirundichthys speculiger. The sequence goes on along the minus strand of JAGFBZ010002415.1, from coordinate 134,024 downwards.
CTCCAGTCCAACTGCAAAACAGTCCCCTGTCAAACAATGTTCTGTGGCACTTACGTTATACCGGTATACCGCCCAGCACTAGGTCCAGGTTAAGGTCCTCAGGTCTGTGGGTGTCGCTGTGATCCACAGGTACAACACCAGGAGCCCGACACCGTACGACCAGGTCCGGCCCACGCTGCTCAACCCCCTGAAGGAGCCCACCTGTGTCTCGGACTCTGAGAGCCTCCCCAGCCCCTGCACCTCCCCCCCCCAGACCAGACGGCACTACGGGGAGTCCATCACCAGCCTGGGCAAGGCCAGCATCATGGGTGAGCTCCCGGGAAACATTCACCACACAGATGAGGCTGTTTCTGCAGAAACCAGAGGACCTGGGGAGACCTGGACCGGGCCTGAGGGACAAATATAGATGAGGCGTCTCACCCTGATCTGATCAGAGAGCTGCTCCTCTGCTGATGCTGAACCATGTCAGCACCGGGCGGGAGAAGGACCCAAACAAATCAATAATTAATTTCTGAACAGAACATCAGCATCCAGCTGGAGGTGTTGATGGACGTTTACTGAGCTCTGCAGAAACCAGATCTGATCCGGAGACCTGACAAGGTTGGAGCAGTCTGGACATGGTGATTCAAGAGAAAATTCACTGATTTTAGTTTATTACGTATGAATCCAAGATGAATCGCATCTACTGTTGTGTTTCAAACCTGCGACACCTTCAGAAAAACCAGATGATAGTGAGGAGGTAGAGGATGAAATCATCTGATTCACCTGCTGATTTGGTGCAAAAGGAGGATCCATGAAAGGATGCTGCTTTATATCCTCATGTCCCCTGAGACGTAGAGGTCCTCTGAGACACAGAGGTCCCCTGACATGTAGAGGACCTGAGACATAGAGGTCTCCTGAGACATAGAAGACCTCTGAGAGGTAGAGGTCCTCTGAGATGCAGAGGTCCCCTGAAATGTAGAGGACCTGAGACGTAGAGGTCCCCTGACATGTAGAGGACCTGAGACATAGAGGTCTCCTGAGACATAGAAGACCTCTGAGACGTAGAGGTCCTCTGAGACGTAGAGGACCCTCTGAGACGTAGAAGACCTCTGAGATGCAGAGGATCTCTGAGATGTAGAGGTCTCCTTGAGAAGTAGAGGACCTCTGAGACATAGAGGTCCCCTTGAGATGTAGAGGTCCCCTTGAGACGTAGAGGACCTCTGAGACGTAGAGGTCCCCTGAGATGTAGAGGACCTCTGAGACGTAGAGGTCCCCTGAGATGTAGAGGACCTCTGAGACGTAGAGGTCCCCTGAGATGTAGAGGACCTCTGAGACGTAGAGGACCCTCTGAGACGTAGAGGATCCTCTGAGACGTAGAGGTCCCCTGAGATGTAGAGGACCTCTGAGACGTAGAGGACCTCTGAGACGTAGAGTTCCCCTGAGATGTAGAGGACCTCTGAGACGTAGAGGACCTCTGAGACACAGAGGACGTCTGAGACGTAGAGGTCAGCAGAGTGAGCGGGGAGCAGTGGGAGGACAAACAGGGTCACTGGAGCCCACAGAAGATGGTTTTAGTCTCCAGTTGTGATCAGGATCAATGACTCCATCGTGGTGCTGATCAGTTAGGGGCCAAAATGACTGAATATGGGACCTTCAGGACGCGTTTGGAGACCCAAGACCACCTGAAGGTCCTCAACATTTGATATCTTCAAAGCCAGAACACCTTCTAGTGTTGAGATTCATCGTTCCAGCTTTTAAATATGATGAAGCTCTGACATAGTCAGCTCTTCTCATGAAGGTCTCCATCAGTCCTCCAAAGGGATCTTTCATTTATGTTGACGACCTGGATCTTTCTGATGATCAAATCTGTTCCAGTCTGGCTGGAGGTTTTCTGTCAGACTGGTGGATCCAAACAAATGACGTCAGAATTATGGATCCACTGTTTCTGGTTCCTTCCAGAGCTGCAGGAAGTTCCTCATGTCATCAAGCTGGAGAAAACATCTCAAGGAGGCATCAGAGCTTCACCGAGCATCTTAAAGTTCCATCAGAACATTTATTTATTTAGGTTTAGGAAGTTAAAGCCCTCATCATAAAAAATGATCATTTTTAAGTTTATTTAGGAACGAAGCAGAAATAAACTCGTTAAACGTTGCAGACGTCTTCATTCTTCTCGTGTTTGGTCTTCCTGGTCCTCAGGTGCTGCCAGCATCGGGAAGGGGATTGGAGGAATCCTGTTTTCCCGCTTCTCCCGGTCCAGCGGCCACGTGTGCGGCGTGGAGGAGGAGCCATCAGAGGAGGAGGGGCTCTCCTCTGAGACGGAGATCTTAGCGTCCGGAGAAGAGATGGCGGCGGAGAACGAGGAGACGGACAAACTGGTAGAGGAGGAGAGGGAGGAGGTGGAGCCCGCCATGTCTCAGTCCGCCTCGGCCGTGTTGGAGAACACGTCCTGTGAGTAGACCAGTCCCACCTGGTCCATGTCCATCCAGAAACCCGTAGCCACTGAGGCCCTCAGAGCCAGACGGAGACGCAGAGAACGTTTGAGATGTTGGACAACAGACAATCTTTGTTCTGAACAGATGATGTCAGAGGAGGCGGGGTTTTATTTTAAAACTAATTAGTTCTAGTAAGTGAAGATTCCATAGATGTGTCAATCATCAACATCCATCCAGCCATTCCTGAGATACGGCCTTGATCACTCAGCAGCTGGTCCACCTGTTGAAGGTGTCAGCTGGTCCACCTGTTGAAGGTGTCAGCTGGTCCACCGGTTGAAGGTGTCAGCTGGTCCACCGGTTGAAGGTGTCAGCTGGTCCACCTGTTGAAGGTGTCAGCTGGTCCACCTGTTGAAGGTGTCAGCTGGTCCACCTGTTGAAGGTGTCAGCTGATTCCAAGTGAAGATGGAAGGATTTAGTCCTTGGAAGTCATTTCTTTTTAGCAGGAATCTCAAATATGGGCCTGAGGTGGAGGTGCCACATGGGTTAACATCTCCTTATTCAGGTTCAAGTCCAGACCTCGTCTCTCCAACCACCTTCTCCAGTTCAGTTCTTCAGCAGAGATGTGATCTCTCCAGAGTGTAGCAGGTCTCTGTCTGGGCCAGAAACAACTCTCTGGTGACCAGGAGGCGTGCTGAACCTCAGGTCATTCCTCTCCTTCTGGAGGATCAGTGAGTCCTCATCCATGACGGAACTTCTCAGCCTCTCCAAGGGAGAGTCCAGCCGGTCTGGAGACGTTTCAGACTTCATTGTAACTGAGCACACCTGTGAGGTTCCTGTAGACCTGCTGACTGGACTCACTGGGAGATGTTTTGATAGTGCTGGGCGGTATGACCAAAAATTTATATCACGGTATTTTTCAAAATTATATCGGTTTCATGGTATATCACGGGATTTTTTTTTAAAGGCACAACTGGGTGTTAACCACATTTTCTAATCATTTAGAAAGGAAGTGCTGCAGTAAATTGGCTTAGAATGACCTATTTTACTGTCACGAGGAGTGAATATTGTAGAAAAACATTCATATCTCCACTAGTATTAATAGAGGTTTGCATGGCCTCACAAAATGATACTATTTACAAAGAGGTGGCACTCGTGATTCTAATTAAGTGAAGGAATCAGAATGATGATAGTTGCAGTTAAAATACAGAACCCTTTTATTTTTCAAATTTTGCAAACAACTTGAAAAACATATTTAGTAAAAAAAAAAATCAACATTAACTACACAATGTAAACAACGTTCTAAAGTTGTAGCCGCGGGAGGCAACACCAGGCTGGTGTAGCCTCCCGCGGCTACAACTTTAGCTCGGCAACATTTGCAGATTATTGTAGTTTGTTGGACGTCGTCTTTTTTAAACCCAAAGAACTTCTTAACGACAGACACGGCTCCTCGTTTAGGAAGAAGTTCCTCAGTCTCATGTTGCCGTTCTGGAGCTTCCACTTCGGGACTCTCTCTGTTTGCAGCCATCACCGTTTAACCATAAGCTAGTAGCGTGTTGTGCCTCCAGTGCAACTGCAAAACAGTCCCCTCTCAAACAATGTTCTGCAGCACTTACGTTCTGCCACGTGGCGTTCCCAATGTTGTGTACGCTACAGTACATACTCACCGGTATTACGGTATATGAAAAATTCATATCATAAGAAAAATAAACACCGGTATTCGGTATGAACCGGTATACCGCCCAGCACTATGTTTAGACTTCATGAAGTTCCTCTTTCTGTTTTTTCCTGTTGCAGTGGAACTGGAGAGACGCATCGACTTCGAGCTGCGGGAGGGCCTGGTGGAGAACCGCTACTGGTCCGCCGTGACGTCACACACTGCTTACTGGTGCTCCTACGACGTGGCGCTCTTTCTTCTCACCTTCATGTACAGACCGCAGGAACCGGCAGAACCGTCGGAGGACGGCCAGGACGGCCTGTAGCAGACGTTCCTAGCCTGGAGCCAGTCCACCTTCCATCCACATGTTCAGACTAACTGGGAGACCAGTTCATGGAGAGTTGATGTGATGAACTTCATTGATGCAGATCACCCATTCTGGAAAAATTAAAATGTTAAACACAAACTGTTTAACTTAGTTTACATGTACAGTCAAACACTGGCGTCCCTTCTCTTATTCTCGTTTTCTTTTTGTGTAAAAACTGAATAAAACTCATCTGATCATCCTGGGTTTTAATATCAGACATACACAAGCTCAGATTATTTTTCACTGCAGCTGTTCCAGCTGTGGTCAGTTTTATTCAAACATGATTTATCGTAGATGTTGGTGACGTGTTATTGGAGGGTGAGGAGGTCACATCAGAGGGGCTTCTGGGAGGTGGTTGTCCACGCTATGACTCAGGCAGTGTTGGGCCAGTTCACTTTCTACACAAACTAGCTAAGTTCATAGTTCATAGAAATTAAAATTAACTAGTTCAGTTCACCATTTCAAAAAATGAAGTAAATAGTTCATTTTTAATTCATTTTTTAAAAATTATTTTTTAATGTTGCTGCGAGCAATTATTTGTCAAAATGATTACCACTGCCCATATACTACACCACCACAAACAGCAATTATTTTATCCATTTTATCTGTCAAAAACTATTGGTCCAATTCTGAATCCTGAACCAACCAGGGTTCACATTAGCATTGAAGGAACAGCCCATGTAAAACTGTAATTTCCCTTTCATCTTCTCTCTACAGCAGCCATTCCTAAACTTCAGAATACCAAGGGCCAATTTGAAATGTGAAAAATCTCTGCAGCCCACCGAAACCTTTAATCACAACTGTGATCACAAAATACAGGACAAGGAACGATGATCCGATATTAATGTAAGGGCTCAACAAATAAGGTGACACTTGTCATATTAAGTTAAGATGACGGTAGAATAACACTTAACTGGTTTCTTTTATTACTTCCTAATGTTTTTTTAATCATGTCATGAATATTTTACAGTAATTAAAAACATATTTAAAAAAGATCGAGAATTTAAAACCCATTTGTTTAATTTTAATGACCTCTCACGGCCCACCTGCAGTACCACGACGGCCCACCAGGGGGCCGCGGCCCACACTTTAGGAATCACTGCTCTACAGTATATTAAAAATATGAGGAAAAACCTGGTGCCAAATGGTCTTTATTATAAGACAAAAACAGGTCCTTAAGGTGCAAATGTTTTTACCCCCATTTCAATATTTCAAGACTTCAGGATGACTGCAGTGAGTTTAGAGGAGCTGTGAGGCGGTGACTCCTCTAGTTGACCTGCTGCATCCTGACCAGGAGAACCAGTTCCTGCAGAGACTCTTCAGGTGGGTCATGTGACCTGAGACTCTTCAGGGTCGGTAAATTTTACTCTTTGTTTATTTGTCAGATATCTAAACAGAGAAGTGAGTCTTTTTGTTTCAGCTCAACTTGGATTTCATCCAACATGTTTCTCATAAAGAACAGTTAAAGTGAAAATGATCGACTCCACAGAGACGTGTTTCTGTCTAGCTGGTGTTTAAGTTCTCTGTTTTACTTTTATTAATGTTGATGACGCTGCAGGTAACGTTCTCACTTCCTGTTCACCTGCCTTTCCCCTCCAGATGGTCCCGCCTCCACCTCCATCATCACTGTGGCTGAAAAAACAGAGATGTTGAAGTATTTTAAAGATTGTTTCCACTCAGTCTTTCACAAAAACAGAAAAACTTTCCAGTGTTACATATTCTCATAAACCAGCAGCTGTTTTACACTTAGTGACGAGTTTCCAGCAGAAGTTAAAGTTTTGAAGGAATCTTCCAGAATCAACCCTCTGTCTGTCACTAGATGGTCATGAGCGTAAACTATGTGAATCAAAGCAGTTTGGATCTGGAATGTAGGACCTGTTGTTGTCTGAGTTAAATAAAAGGAGTTTTAAAAAAAAAGGAAGCTCAGCACAGAAAACTACTGCACTGCAGAAAAGACGTGGCGCTGCCCTCTAGTGGTGGGTGGTGGAGCTACAGTCAAGATCATCTTTATTTTTTAGTTTTGCAGGCAGCAGTAATAAAAAAATCAGAGATCACAGCAGACAGGACAGGTGAGAAGGAGAAACAAAACTGCAGGTATGTATGAGCTCTTCCACCTGTTGGACCTCCAGCTCAGCTCCACTTCATACCTGCAGCAGGAGGAAGCAGCAGACAGCTGGAGGTAAACCAGAAACTGAGCACAGATTCAATAAAACAAGAATGAAACATTTCCATTAAAGTGTGTCCACATTAAAATCATGGAGCTGACAGTCAGGATACAGATGCTGGAGCACATCTGCATCAGTCTGGGACCATTAAACTCTCTAACCCTTTAACTGCAGCTGTCCTCCACATCCCTGTCAGATACCTGAAAGATAAAAACCTGAACAATCTGAGGCTGTGACTCTGATTCTTCACAGTTGTATCCATTAAACCCACATTTCTCCCAGCAGATCAGTGAACGTGTGAGATGATGAAGTGTGTCAGACCTCTACAAAGAGCTCTGTCCTCAAACAGCTGCCCTCTGTTCTCGGACCTGGACCACGTGCCTGGCAGCCTCTTGAAATGGGAAGGATCCTGCGCATTTGCGCCTCCACAGCGAGGCGGCCGTCCGGTGCGGCGGATATAAAGTCATGACAGAGATGAGCAGGCTGTCGCTGCGAGGCTGGAGCAACATGCGGCTGCTGTAGGAACCGCCGAGGGTTCGAGTCCTGCGTTTGGATGGAGAAGAGGCCCAGAACAGGTAGGTTCACCTGCAGAAACCTGGGGATGTGGAGCTGAGGAGGAAACATCAGCGCTGGAGCTTTTTATTTCACAAAGCTGAGCTGAAAACACGAGCAAATACCAGAAACTGGACATTTCTAGAGCTGAAAGAAACACAGCTGTCAGTGATGTGGTCCAACGTTATTATCGTTAATTATTTAGAACTAGATTTATTAAAAAAAAACAACTGCTTCAACAAGAAAAGAAGCAGGACTGAGATGCAGCTGCAGATCTGGGTTATAGAGGACTGGAGAACTGGTCTGACTGCAGCGTTCAGGTCCTTGAATCTGAAACAAAGGACTGGTCTGATGTCGGTGGAGTCAGCGGGGCTAAACCCATCCCAGACAGCTCCGGGTCCGCTCAGTGACGGCTCCCAGTCCTCCGGGTCCTCCGGGGCCTCCGGGGCATCCAAGTCCACCAGGTCATCTGGATCCTTCGTGTCCTCCAGGTCCTCTGGGGCCACCAGGTCCTTGGAGTTGTCGGGGGCCACCAGGTCCTCCGGATCCTCCGAGTCCTCCGGGGTCACCAGGGCCTCTGGGTCCTCCGGGTCCTTCGAGTCCTCCAGGTCCTCCAGGTCCACCAGGGCCTCCCAGACTGGTTCTGTAAATACAGCTGCAGTTCTAGAGAGACCACTGAGAAATCAGGTAAAACCAGAACGTAGCGGTTTACTAAGCTGATAAACTCATTTACAGTAGAACATCTAAAACATTTCAAAGGCTGAAAGTGAAGGAACGTCTTCAAAGGTAATTCTGAATTAATTTAATTTAATTTCCCTTCAGGGATAAATAAGTTCTGTTTTTTAATTGAACTGGACTGAGTAGATGTCATGATGGCTGATGTTCTTCTAACATCTGTCTGTGAACATCTGGGCAGTGGGGAGACCAGCTGATGGAGTTTTGGTCCGACAGTCCTGGATCTTCTCTGTGGTAGGGGTCCTAGGTCTGGTCTGACAGGTCAGTCCTGGATCTTCTCTGTGGTAGTGGTCCTAGGTCTGGTCTGGTCAGACAGATCAGTCCTGGATCTTCTCTGTGGTAGTGGTCCTAGGTTTGGTCAGACAGGTCAGTCCTGGATCTTCTCTGTGGTAGTGGTCCTAGGTCTGGTCTGGTCTGACAGGTCAGTCCTGGATCTTCTCTGTGGTAGGGGTCTTAGGTCTGGTCAGACAGGTCAGTCCTGGATCTTCTCTGTGGTAGTGGTCCTAGGTCTGGTCTGGTCTGACAGGTCAGTCCTGGATCTTCTCTGTGGTAGTGGTCCCAGGTCTGGTCTGGTCTGACAGGTCAGTCCTGGATCTTTTCTGTGGTAGTGGTCCTAGGTCTGGTCTGACAGGTCAGTCCTGGATCTTCTCTGTGGTAGTGGTCCTAGGTCTGGTCTGACAGGTCAGTCCTGGATCTTCTCTGTGGTAGTGGTCCTAGGTCTGGTCTGACAGGTCAGTCCTGGATCTTCTCTGTGGTAGTGGTCCTAGGTCTGGTCTGACAGGTCAGTCCTGGATCTTCTCTGTGGTAGTGGTCCTAGGTCTGGTCTGACAGGTCAGTCCTGGATCTTCTCTGTGGTAGTGGTCCTAGGTCTGGTCTGACAGGTCAGTCCTGGATCCATTATCCATTTAATCAGTCTGTTTCTGACAGAGAATCATCTCAGTGACGTCGGGGCAGATGCTCTGAGAGCTTCTTCTCCTGTGAGGCTGATTGTTCTTCGTAACAGAACAATGTCTGGTCTGTGAACATGTGGGTTTATGTCCATCCATCACCTGTGCAGGTGTCAGAACTACAATGAATATCCAGTCTGCCATCAACAAAGAGCTCTTTGTGCCCCGTGATGAGCGGATGCTGGTGGCGGTGGAGGTTCGCCGGAGGACGAGGAAGAGGATGTCCTTCCTGCCGGCCGGATCCAAGGGAGATTACGCAACGTTCATCTGTGTCTCAGGTAACAACCAGGATTTTTCTGTTATTTCAGCCTGTAATTAACAGGCAGGAAGCTGAGAAAAAATTAGAAAATTAAAAAAGGTTTAACCCTCAGTTCAGTGATGGATGGATGTCAAACACTGATGGTTGTTTCTGCTGGACCTCAGGCAGGAAGGAGGAGATGGAGATGTTGGTGCACAGGTGGACGTCTGTCCAGCAGAGTCACTGAAATACACATTGATTTAAGATGTGACAGAAAGAAAACACCGGAACAATTCAGGAGCCCAAAGCAGAAGAAGACTGGGTCGATGTGAATAAGAAAACAAGAAACTGTGATTCTTTCTGCTGTTTTTCTTTCATCTACTTGGATGCTTGTTTCTTTGCCCACATCCTGAACCTCAGACCGTATTAAGATAATCAGACAAACCCTCCTGTCAGGAACAACAGCTGGAACACGTTGGTGCAGTTTCTCCACTGACCACTAAGAGGCGATAATCACACTTGTTTTAAAGCTAATACAGTGATCCTTCGCCAATTCACGCTTTAAGTTCCATGGTTTTAGTTATTCGCAGATTTTTCAGAAATATATAATCCACCCCACAGCAGAGGAGAGGCCTCAGCCAAACGATGACTCACAGCTCTAGTATCTGTGCACTGATTGGCCGTGCATCACCCAAACGTCACAGGATGTTGTGCACGTTCTCTCAAAGCAAAGAAATGTTGTGAGCCAGCCTGGCCCCTTTAAGAAGGTGGCCTTATGGGTAATGGTGTGGCCTTATGGGAAATGTAGTGTGTGTGTCGTGGGACAGCAGAATGAAAACGGAGTTAGATGAAAAGTGTAGTGAGCATCAACAGCAGCCCAGCGTGTATAGATTTACATTCTCTGTTAACAGACAGGAGCCCAACAATACAACCTGTGTGATGTTACAAGTTCCTGCAGTACCAGAATAAAGTGCTCGTTCCATGCAGAGAAAATAGGACTTTTTGTTTTTTTGTTGTTAGCGTGTTAGCCGCTAATAACGAGCCAAAAATAGCAGAATACCAGCGGTTTCTTTACTACGGTTCAGAGACCAGAGGCTGTGAAGGTAACAGAAAGACCACAGTTGAGCCTTTGTCTTGTTTCACTGCAGTGCCTCGCTACTTTTTTGGGGTTTTTAAACATATTTTAAACACATTATTTAGGCTCGAGGGGCTCCGGCTCCAGTTCACGGATTTTGATTTTTACGGGGAGGCACCGGTCCCCATTAACCGTGAAACATAAGGTATCACTGTACAGCTGGGTAAGAATTTAACTAGACTAAAAGACTGTCAAACCTGGCTCTGGTTTGGCTTAAGGTGTTTCAGGGAGGACAGCTGCCACTGAACCAAGTTCAGTGGCAGTTTAAAGTAGCTACAGTGATGATGGCTCACCATTTGGCACTACAGACCTGTCACTCAGGAAAACATCCTCCTAATTATGCATTGATTGGTTTCTTTATTTGATTTTATCTGATGCATAAGAATCCACAGTTGTTCAGTTGTCATGGATGTGAAATCTAACTATAGAGAACAAAACTATTTTCCTTTTACCAGGCTGTAAATATGTTTAATTCTGCTGTAAAGTTGATAATTTTAACATGGAGATCAATGGAGACTGACTCACTGTTGGAGACAGACCCTGGTGGTCAGCAGAGGAACTGCAGCCTCTAGTGGTCGGTAGAGGAACTGCAGCCTCTAGTGGTCATTAGAGGAACTGCAGCCTCTAGTGGTCAGTAGAGGAACTGCAGCCTCTTGTGGTCAGTAGAGGAACTGCAGCCTCTAGTGGTCAGTAGAGGAACTGCAGCCTCTAGTGGTCGGTAGAGGAACTGCAGCCTCTAGTGGTCATTAGAGGAACTGCAGCCTCTAGTGGTCAGTAGAGGAACTGCAGCCTCTAGTGGTCGGTAGAGGAACTGCAGCCTCTAGTGGTCGGTAGAGGAACTGCAGCCTCTAGTGGTCAGTAGAGGAACTGCAGCCTCTAGTGGTCAGTGGAGGAACTGCAGCCTCTAGTGGTCGGTAGAGGAACTGCAGCCTCTAGTGGTCATTAGAGGAACTGCAGCCTCTAGTGGTCAGTAGAGGAACTGCAGCCTCTAGTGGTCAGTAGAGGAACTGCAGCCTCTAGTGGTCAGTGGAGGAACTGCAGCCTCTAGTGGTCAGTAGAGGAACTGCAGCCTCTAGTGGTCAGTAGAGGAACTGCAGCCTCTAGTGGTCAGTAGAGGAACTGCAGCCTCTAGTGGTAAGTAGAGGAACTGCAGCCTCTAGTAGTCAGTAGAGAAACTGCAGCCTCTAGAGGTCAGTAGAGAAACTGCAGCCTCTAGAGGTCAGTAGAGAAACTGCAGCCTCTAGAGGTCAGTAGAGAAACTGCAGCCTCTAGTGGTCAGTAGAGGAACTGCAATCTCTAGTGGTCAGTAGAGAAACTGCAGCCCCTAGTGGTCAGCAGAGGAACTGCAGCCTCTAGTGGTCAGTAGAGAAACTGCAGCCTCAAGAGGTCAGTAGAGAAACTGCAGCCTCTAGTGGTCAGTAGAGGAACTGCAATCTTTAGTGGTCAGTAGAGAGACTGCAGCCTCTAGTGGTCAGTAGAGAAACTGCAGCCTCAAGAGGTCAGTAGAGAAACTGCAGCCTCTAGAGGTCAGTAGAGAAACTGCAGCCTCTAGTGGTCAGTAGAGGAACTGTAGCCTCTAGTGGTTGGTACAGGAACTGCAGCCTCTAGTGGTCAGTAGAGAAAGTGCAGCCTCGAGAGGTCAGTAGAGGAACTGCAGCCTCTAGTGGTCGGTAGAGGAACTGCAGCCTCTAGTGGTCAGTGGAGGAACTGCAGCCTCTAGTGGTCAGTAGAGGAACTGCAGCCTCTAGTGGTCAGTGGAGGAACTGCGGCCTCTAGTGGTCGGTAGAGGAACTGCAGCCTCTAGTGGTCAGTGCAGGAACTGCAGCCTCTAGTGGTCGGTAGAGGAACTGCAGCCTCTAGTGGTCAGTAGAGGAACTGCAGCCTCTAGTGGTTGGTAGAGGAACTAAATTATGTCATGATTTTTCTCATCAGTTTCATTTCATTTATCAGTCTACATTTATTTTTTGGATTCTGATTCCGCAGCAAATCCCAAAGAAACTTTTGACAGCAAAACATTTATCACGTCATAAATCTGCCGTTCCTTCTGGAAAACTTCCTGCACTGATAAAGTCAAATCAAGAGTTTCAGGTGTTATTCTGTCCCATGCTACCTGCTAACGCAGCAGGTTGTTTTTGTTGTAATGTGGTTTCTAGTGTCCACAGGTCAGGACTGCAGACAGACCAGTCCAGAACCTGCACCCTCCTCTTCCTCGGTCTGGTTTTATTAATGTGGCCATAATGTGGTTATACGTTGTCTTGTTTAAAAATACATGGACGTCCCTGGAGGAGATGTGGTCTTAAAGGCAGCACATGTTGCTCTGCTGATTCATGCTTCTTCCAGAAAGTAAATGTGGGTTAAGAGCAGAGTCACAGATACGGATACTTCATTCAGTGATGCAGATGGTGATGAAGGTGTGGATGAGCGTCTCTGTAGCTGAGTAGAGGGAGGGAAAGACTCACAAATATGATCTTTGCTGCCCAGTGACCAACAGCAGACCACATCAGCTCCTCATCACGAAGGTGAAGCGGTTTGGTGGCTCCTCATCTTTCACCAGAAGATCTCAGTGGACGGTGGAGCAGCTCAGGAAGGTCAACGGCATCAACCCCAACAAGGTCAGCGGCGTCCACACGTTGTCCTCTCATCACCACTGCTCCACAAACACATTTCAAAACATTTTTAAATGTTAATAATCCAGGACAGCCCGGAGTTCGACCTGGTGTTCGACAACGCCGTGGACCAGTGGGTGGCCAGCTCGTCTGCAGAGAAGTGCATCTTCATCCAGGTCCTGTACCACGCCTGCCAGACCCACTGGGAGGGAAAAACAAAGGTCCTGGGACACCTGGGGAAGCTGTCTAAAGCGAGCCTACAGAGACGAGCCAGTAGTCCCATCCACCTGGAGACTGGAGGTGGAGCCAGTGAACCTTCAGCGTTCAGGACCCTGCAGGCCAGAAGGAAAAGCCTGGCTCCTCCCAGACAGACGGAGTTCATCAACTGCCAGACCAAACTCACAGGAGGTATAGTGATGCGGTTCCTGGTCTCTCTGGTGACCTTTATGTTCGCATGAAACCTGAGTGTGTCGTCCCTCCAGGTGCCTCCTCCATGAATCTGGTCATGTATCGCTGCAAGGCCTTCTTGAATCGTGTGAAGAACGTGGTCCTCAAAGGTCAAAGTCGCTCATCGCGTCAAGGTAAGTTGGGTGTTGATCGCAGAAACATGCTGCTCGTCCTCCTCATCAGGTGGCTTAGGGGTGGAGCCGTCATCTACCACGTGGGAGGTTCAAATCCCAGCTGTGTCAGGGAGGGCATCTGGTGCCAAACCAATCATTTGGACCCTGAACAGGAAGCAGCCAAGGTGGAAGTTCTCCTGTTCATGTATGGAAGCACCAGTCCAACCACTGATTGTTAAAGCGCTCGTCTCTCTGAGACGTAGAAAACACATGTGAACTAGAGGTCTTGGACCCAAACCCGAATGGACCCGTGAAAATTTGACCCCAACCCGAGCTATTATCATAAGTTCGGGAGTCCAAACCCGAATGGACCCGCAATATTTGGACCCAGAACCGACCCAACCCGAGTTTTTAGTTTCCAACCACGAACCGAACCGAGTTACCCGAATAGAACCGAGACAATACAGCCCATAGTTGCTCCTTTTAAAAGTTGTCTACCATTGAATAAAACTTGAAAGTTGTCTTCTTCTACCCGGTTCAGTTGCTACATAGGCTACGTGATGGAAATGACAATAAATCCACGTCGTTATTTTCTTTGTGGATACAGATGCTATTGGTAGCAACTGCTAACACTAATAGCCTACACCGGTCAGGACGTGTCGTGAATATGTTTTCTCATCCAGCGTTGTCATGTTGGCGATCCGTAGTGCTTTACAGCTGCCGGGCAAACCGCTAATAACACGCTACGGCAACACGATTGTTTCATGATAAACACGTCACGTTAATTAATAATCATTTAACTGCCTGAGTCCTGACATTGGCTGCCACCGCCAATATCTTTACCTCTCTCGAGTAAACGCGGACCCAGCCTGTCAGAGAGCACCGACCGGACCGGAGACTAACTGTACTGATTCCGACCCGAACCCGGAGTCACGTCTTTTGAATGGACCCGAGACCCGATTCGGGTCGGGTCGGAACCTCGGGTTTTCGGGTTGTTCCGAAGACCTCTAATGTGAAGTAAACAGACATCTGATTAGACTGAATATTGAAGCTAAGGAGCTAAAGATGAACCAGCGCCTGAGCGGTCCCATGTAGCAGACCCTCAGGGACCACTTCCATCTGGTAGGTCCACAGGTGGAGGTGGCCACCAGTCTAATCACCTCAGTGTCTGCTAAACTGGCTTCCTGCATTCATGTGATCCGATCTTCATCTGAGTTACATTAGCAAATAAAAATAAAGTGCTTATGCTGACAACACAGAATTATATTCAAACAACTGTCAGTGTCTCTGGATCAGAGCTGCACGGCGTCCAGGACAAACTCTGGACCGCTCGTCTCTCCAGAGCTGCTTCAGCTCAGACACGTTTGGAGGACAGACACCCTGACGTTATCCTGGAGGACAGTTTGGTTAAAGTGTTCTGGGTCAGGCTCTGAGGACAGTTTGGATCGGGGGTTGGCTCCGGCTAACCTTCCTCTCTGTCTCGTTGTCCATTGTCCCGGCTGAGCTGCACCTCTCTGCTGCTGCAGAAAGCTCTCTCTGTGATGTGGCCGTCAGATGAGAGGACACATTGTTTGCTCCGGGGAGGTCTGGACAATGGACGGTCTTTTGGAGGCCCGGAGCTTTGGGAGTGACCGTGATTGCTATTGAACCTACTGACATGGGCAGTGTAATGGATGGGAGACATGCCAGGCTGTAGCAGGACACCGAGCTGGAGGATCTGCAGTGACCCCAGCCGGCCTTTCCGGGGGTCTCTGTAACAGGAAGTGGATGATGGGAAGGTCCCTGTCAGTCTGCTGTCAGAGCTGCTGACCACTGGGGCTGGTCTGTGCCGCCTCTTTTAATCATTTCCTCCTTTTTCTTTTTTATTTAAAGTAGGGCTGGGCAAGTTAACGCGTTATTATCCCTAAGTCATTAATTTATTTACGCCGATATTTATTTTATCGCGCGTTAACGCATGTTGCTCACATGCTTTTGTTTTGAAAAGTCTGTTACTGGTTGCTGCGAAACCGGAAGAGAATTGGCAGGTAAACATGCGGAAAAGCTAAAACAGACATGGAGAACGGTAAAAATCAGTGAACTTTACAGTTTAGGTAGCAATTCAGGTAGCAACATTCTGGACCAAAATTCTGGACTGCAACAAAACTTTCGTGTCATTCCTCCATGTTCCATCAGACCTGCTCCATATGTTCACTGTCCTGCTGTTCTCCAGCTGGTTACTGCAGTGCAGCTCCATCTAGTGGCACAGATGTGTAATGACAACAGAAAGTCTCATCCTTGATTATAAAACGACCCCCATTTTTGAGAATATGACTTCTAGATTAAAATATCGTCCTATATTCGTGCCAATGCGGTAGTTTGATCAATGACTTATTTAACAGCAGATGGGTGTCCTGCGATGCTGGAAATGAGCATCAGAAGATTCTGAGCTCGTCATGATCTGAAGAGAAAAAGACTGATGGAGAGGCTTTGGTTCATCTATATATGAGCTGAGTTTTTATTCAGATTTACACAATATTGTAAATATTATAGTATGTGATTCCAGCGCCGCCATGCTACCTGAACTGCTGCACAAAGACATTTCAGGGTCATTAAACTGGACAATTAAATATTAAAAACAAATTCAGTCCTGTGGCCTGTTTTTTCATTTCGTATTTTTGATCCAAGTCTAAAATTGAAATAAAAAAATTAAAAAACAGACATTTTTTTCATTTTTTGTGTTAGATTAAAAAAATTAAAAACAACATAAAATGTCACTTTTTAATTTTCTTAATTTTTGATTGACAATTGAAAATGGAAAGAATGAATGATACACGGATTGGTAAAGTTACTGAACTTTAACATGGACATTTTCATTTTAAAGTTCTCCCAGACGGAGGATTCAACAGAAACAAGATTATTTGTAACAGCTGACTAGTTGAACTCCCCGTTGAAAGTTTCTGCTGTTACCTCAGAAATTACCTGTTTTAATCTTCTGATTGTGCCTCAGAATTTTGTTGGTAGACTTTTTATTTTTCATAAAAACAGGATGACAATAATGCCCTGGCAGTGGCAATAAGCTTTATTCTATTTTACATTTTTTAAGATGTTATTTATACTAAATATGTGTTACTGACAAGTGCTGATGTTAAAAGTGTTTGAACAACAAATGTTATGACACTTTAGTTGATATGGCAGCAGAACATTTAAATAAAAGTGACCTTTACACTACTTTTGAATTCATTATTTGATTTTCCGTATACAATACGATTAATCATGATTAATCAGGGAAATCATGTGATTAATCGTGATTAAAAATTTTAATCGTTGCCCAGCCCTAATTTAAAGACATCATAAAATTATCCAGTCAGAGTGGGACTTACATAAAAACAGCCTCAGGCAAATAACTACAGATTTTGATGATGACTTTGATGATGTTGCAATATTTGACATAAAGGAAGACAAAAAAGAAGAAAATAGATAATGTGAGCAACACTAAGTCCTCCCATGACTCAGCAGCTGGAGGATCCACCTTCAGCAGCAGTAACTCTCAGTGGTGGTCTCCTGTCTTCTTCAGTCCCTCAGTGGTTCCGGACGGTTGCTGGTCCACTCTCTTTATAACATTATAGGTCCAACACATGAAAATGGACTCACATTAGATCTCGCTCCTCTTTTGGTCTGAGTCTGGCTCCAGCTGCTGTTGCCTCAGTTCTTTCAGGTTTCTGGACCTTCACTTCTCCACAGCTCTCTGAAGGTCCCATCACAGCATTTAGGTCGGGTTCAGGTCTGGACTTGGATCAGGTCTTTTTACAACCGTCATTCCTTTATTTTTGACTCATTCAGATGACGATCTGCTGCTGCTGTTTGGGATCATCGTCCTGTCACATGACCCGGTTTCAGTCAAGCTTCAGCTGTCAGACAGATGAACTCATTTGTTTCTAGACTACTCAGGTAGACAGACGAGGTCATGGTTCACCCAGCGACTGGAAGACGTCCATATCTACATGAAGTGGGTTTTTTTTTTTCTCTTACATGAGGTGTTTTTGCTCCGAAACTGTGTCTGGTTCCCTCCAAACGTGGTTCTGGTCTCTGGTCTAATCTATCTAGAGGACATTGATCCAGAAGTCTGCTGGTTTGTTCTGTGAACCTCAGTCCTGTTTCTGTGGAAACTCAGAAACCAACCCCACTGGTTCACTGGTTCCGTCTTCTATCTATGGCTGGAGTTTTTTTTTCACTCTCAGCGTTGAACGTGGACTAAACTGTCTGTGATGGGAAAACTGACAGCTGACAGTAGAGAATTATCTTTCTACTGTCGAACACTGAACTCCAAAGAGTTTGTAAATGATTTATAAGTCTTTCCAGACTGATGTGCGGGAATAATTGCTTCTCTATGACTGGAGGCGGGGCTCCAGCCATAGAGGGCTCCTGATTTTAATGCAGGTCTGCACACCTGCTGATGCTCCTGCAGGGTAGAACATCTCCATTTCACTTGATGTGAACATTATTATGAATTAAGGATGTCAGTGATGCTGTTGGTGTTAAATCAGTACTGGAGTCATTATTGATGTCTGTATTTGCAGCTAAAGGTCCAACTGGGCAGCGGGGGGCAGAGAGGACCATCAGCAACGTCGTCCACAGGATGAACGTGGCTCTGGGGGAGCGTGGACACCGGCTGACCCAAGCTGAGGACTCCACAGTGAAGCTGATGCACAAGGCCCAGCAGTTTGCCGACACCGCTCATAAGGTGACAGCCTTTCTAGAGAACGAACAGAGACAACCACAGGTCCAAAACGGCAGGGAGGCAGTGGAAGATGAAAATAGACACAGAGTTCAGTGATCGCAATCTCACAAACCCACAATTCAGTCACAACAGAACTTAGAGAACATGTCAGATGTTGAAAGTGAGACATTTACAGTTCCTTAAAAAAATTAACTCATTTTGAAGCAACATGTCTGAAAAACATTGGGACATGAGCAACAAGAGTCATGTTTGTCAGCATGAACCTGCAGAGACTTTCATTATCTTATCATCTATGGTACACAATATCACCAAGAGGTTCAGAGAATCTGGAAGGGTCTAAGACTGAAAACCAGTATTTATATAAATCCACATTCCTGTACTGTTGTATAAACTAGTGCATCAGAGCACCAGCAGGGGGTGCTAAAAACCTCAACATAAAAATTTGTTCTGGGTTGCTTTAACTTCCTTTTAGTAATCATAGACACCATGTTATTAGCAGTCAGTCCAGAATCCTGCAGCTCTGATGGTCTGGAGGAGCATTAATGTCTGTGGAACGGACAGCTGGAACATCTGGAAAGGAAACATCAGAGCTGAAAATTTTATACAGGTTTCAGAGTAACATCTGCTCCCATCTAGACAGAGACTTTGTCAGGAACAGCTTCTGTTACTAAAGCATGGCTTCATGGAGGGAGAGTCCAGGTGCTGAACTGGTCTGCCTGCAGTCCCGACCTTTAACCAGCTGAAAACATCTGGAGCATCATGAGAAAAGCAAAATGACAAGATACAGGACTGTTGAGCAGCTTCAGTCCAATACCAGAGCAGAATGGGACAACGTTCCTCTCAGAAAGCTTCATCAGGGTCTCAACAGCTCCATCAGGGTCTCCACAGCTCCATCATCCCCTCCTGAGCTCCATCAAGGTCTCCTCAGCTCCATCAAAGTCTCCTCAGCTCCATCAGGTCCTCCTCAGCTACATCAGGTCCTCCTCAGCTCCATCAGGTCCTCCTCAGGTCCACCAGAGTCTCCTAAGCTCCATCAGGGTCTCCTCAGCTCCATCAGGTCCTCCTCAGCTCCACCAGGTTCTCCTCAGCTCCACCAGGTCCCCCTCAGCTCCATAAGGGTCTCCTCAGCTCCACCGGGTCCTCCTCAGCTCCATCAGAGTCTCCTCAGCTCAATTAGGGTCTTCTCAACTCCATCAGAGTCTCTTTAGGTCCATCAGAGTCTCCTCAGCTCCATCAGTCCTCAGTCCTCCTCAGCTCCATCAGAGTCTCCTCAGCTCCATCAGGTCCTCCTCAGGTCCACCAGAGTCTCCTCAGCTCCATCAGGGTCTCCTCAGCTCCATCAGGTCCTCCTCAGCTCCACCAGGTTCTCCTCAGCTCCACCAGGTCCCCCTCAGCTCCATAAGGGTCTCCTCAGCTCCACCGGGTCCTCCTCAGCTCCATCAGAGTCTCCTCAGCTCAATTAGGGTCTTCTCAACTCCATCAGAGTCTCTTTAGGTCCATCAGAGTCTCCTCAGCTCCATCAGGTCCTCCTCAGCTCCATCAGAGTCTCCTCAGCTCCATCAGGATCTGCTCAGCTCCATCAGAGTCTCCTTAGGTCCATCAGAGTCTCCTCAGCTCCATCAGGGTCTCCTCAGCTCCATCAGAGTCTCCTCAGCTCCAACAGAGTCTCCTCAGCTCCATCAGGGTCTCCACAGCTCCATCAGGGTCTCCACAGCTCCATCATCCCCTCCTGAGCTCCATCAAAGTCTCCTCAGCTCCATCAAAGTCTCCTCAGCTCCATCAGGTCCTCCTCAGCTCCATCAGGGTCTCCTCAGCTCCATCAGGTCCTCCTTAGCTCCACCAGGTCCTCCTCAGCTCCACCAGGTCCTCCTCAGCTCCATAAGGGTCTCCTCAGCTCCACCGGGTCCTCCTCAGCTCCATCAGAGTCTCCTCAGCTCCATCAGGGTCCTCCTCAGCTCCATCAGAGTCTCCTCAGCTCAATTAGGGTCTTCTCAACTCCATCAGAGTCTCTTTAGGTCCATCAGAGTCTCCTCAGCTCCATCAGGTCCTCCTCAGCTCCATCAGAGTCTCCTCAGCTCCATCAGGGTCTGCTCAGCTCCATCAGAGTCACCTTAGGTCCATCAGAGTCTCCTCAGCGCCATCAGGGTCTTCTCAGCTCCACCAGAGTCTTCTCAGCTCCATCAGGATCTCCTCAGTTCCATCAGAGTCTCCTTAGGTCCATCAGAGTCTCCTCAGCTCCATCAGGGTCTCCTCAGCTCCATCAGAGTCTCCTCAGCTCCACCAGAGTCTCCTCAGCTCCACCAGAGTCTCCTTAGGTCCATCAGGGTCTCCTCAGCTCCATCAGGGTCTCCTCAGCTCCATCAGAGTCTCCTCCTCCATCAGGTCCTCCTCAGAGTCTCCTCAGGTTCCATCAGGTCCTCCTCATCAGCTCCTCAGTCCCACAGAGTCCTCCTCAGCTCCACCAGAGTCTCCTCAGCTCCATTAGGGTCTTCTCAACTCCATCAGAGTCACCTTAGGTCCATCAGAGTCTCCTCAGCGCCATCAGGGTCTTCTCAGCTCCACCAGAGTCTTCTCAGCTCCATCAGGGTCTCCTCAGCTCCATCAGAGTCTCCTTAGGTCCATCAGAGTCTCCTCAGCTCCATCAGGTCCTCCTCAGCTCCATCAGAGTCTCCTCAGCTCCATCAGGGTCTCCTCAGCTCCATCAGAGTCACCTTAGGTCCATCAGAGTCTCCTCAGTGCCATCAGGGTCTTCTCAGCTCCACCAGAGTCTTCTCAGCTCCATCAGGGTCTCCTCAGCTCCATCAGCTCTCATCTTAGGTCCTCCATCAGTCTCTCCATCATCCTTAGGCTCCATCCCATCAGAGTCTCCTCCCATCCAAGTCCTCCTCAGCTCCATCAGAGTCCTCCTCAGCTCCATCAGGTCCTCTCCTCAGGTCCTCCACCTCATCAGTCTCCTCAGGGTCTCCTCCTCCTCAGCTCCATCAGGGCTCCATCAGGTCCTCAGCTCAGCTCCAGCTCCATCAGGTCATCCTCAGCTCCATCAGTCCTCCTCAGCTCTCACCAGGTCCTCTCTCAGCTCCACATCAGAGTCCTCAGCTCCATCAGCTCCATCAGCTCCCATCAGGTCCTCCTCCACCAGTCCTCAGCTCACAGGCCTCCTCAGCTCCAGGTCCTCAGCTCCACAAGGTCTCCCATCAGATCCTCTCCTCAGTCTCCATTAGGGTCTTCTCAACTCCATCAGAGTCACCTTAGGTCCATCAGAGTCTCCTCAGCGCCATCAGGGTCTTCTCAGCTCCACCAGAGTCTTCTCTCAGCTCCATCAGGTCTCCTCAGCTCCATCAGAGTCTCCTTAGGTCTCCTCAGAGTCTCTCCTCAGCTCCATCAGGCTCCATCAGGTCCTCAGGCATCCTCAGAGTCTCCTCAGCTCCACCATCAGGGTCTCCTCACTCCATCAGAGTCACCTTAGGTCCATCAGAGTCTCCTCAGCCCTCATCAGGGTCTCCTCAGCTCCATCATCAGAGCTCCTCAGTCTCCAGAGCTCCATCAGGGTCTCCTCAGCTCCATCAGAGTCCTCCTCAGCTCCATCAGAGTCCTCCTCAGCTCCATCAGGGTCCTCGGCTCCATCCTCCTCAGCTCCATCAGAGTCTCCTCAGCTCCATCCAGGTCCTCCAGGCTCCATCAGAGTCTCTCCTCAGCTCCATCATCAGGGCTCCATCAGCTCCATCAGGGTCCTCCATCAGTCTCCTCAGGCTCCATCAGGTCTCCATCAGGCTCCATCAGGCCAGTCTCCTCAGCTCCATCAGGTCTCCTCTCAGGCTCCATCAGAGTCTCCTCAGGTCCATCTCAGCTCCTCAGCTCCATCAGGGTCCTCTCCTCAGCTCCAGCTCATCAGGGTCTCCTCAGCTACATCAGGTCCTCCATCAGGTCCTCCTCAGCTCCATCAGAGTCCTCCATCCTCCTCAGCTCTCATCAGCCATCAGGTCCTCCATCAGAGTCTCCTCAGCTCCATCAGGGTCTCTCCTCAGTCTCCTCATCCCAGAGTCTCCTCGGCTCCATCAGTCCTCACTCATCCTCCATCAGGTCTCCTCAGCTCCATCAGTCTCTCTCCTCTCCTCAGCTCTCCATCAGAGTCCATCTCTCCTTAGGTCCATCAGAGTCTCCTCAGCTCCATCAGCTCCTCCTCTCCATCAGTTCCATCAGAGTCTCCTCAGCTCCATCAGATCAGTCTCCTGGCTCTCATCAGGTCCTCCTCAGCTCCATCAGGGTCACCTCAGCTCCATCAGGGTCCCCCCTAAGGTCCATCAGGGTCTCCTCAGGTCCATCAGAGGTCCACCACCTCAGTCCTCCATCAGGGTCTCCTCAGGTCCATCAGGGTCTCCTCAGAGTCTCCCAGGGTCCATCAGGCTCATCATCAGCTCCATCAGGGTCTCCTCCATCAGGCTCCATTCCTCAGGGTCTCCTCAGCTCCATCAGTCCTCCTCAGGCTCCATCAGAGCTCCTCCTCAGCTCCTCATCAGAGTCTCCTCAGCTCCATCAGAGTCTCCTCTCCATCAGGTCCTCCTCAGGAGTCTCCATCAGAGTCCTCCATCAGTCTCCATCAGCTCCTCCTCCATCAGGTCCATCAGAGCTCCTCCATCAGGCCAGCTCCTCTCCCAGCTCCATCAGAGTCCTCCTCCTCAGACTCCATCAGTCTCCTCCTCCCAGCTCAGCCCCTCCTCAGCTCCATCAGAGTCTCCTTGGCTCCATCAGGCCCTCCTCAGCTCCATCAGGGTCACCTCAGCTCCATCAGGGTCCCCCTAAGGTCCATCAGGGTCTCCTCAGGTCCATCAGGGTCACCTCAGCTCCATCAGAGTCTCCTTAGGTCCATCAGAGTCTCCTCAGCTCCATCAGAGTCTCCTCGGCTCCATCAGAGTCTCCTCAGCTCCATCAGGGTCTCCTTGGCTCAATCAGGCCCCCCTCAGCTCCATCAGAGTCTCCTTGGCTCCATCAGGCCCTCCTCAGCTCCATCAGGTCTCCTCAGCTCCATCAGGGTCCCCCTAAGGTCCATCAGGGTCTCCTCAGGTCCATCAGGGACACCTCAGCTCCATCAGGGTCTCACAGCTCCATCAGGGTCTCCACAGCTCCATCATCCCCTCCTGAGCTCCATCAAGGTCACCTCAGCTCCATCAAAGTCTCCTCAGCTCCATCAGGTCCTCCTCAGCTACATCAGGTCCTCCTCGGCTCCATCAGATCCTCCTCAGGTCCACCAGAGTCTCCTCAGCTCTATCAGGGTCTCCTCAGCTCCACCAGGTCCTCCTCAGCTCCACCAGGTCCTCCTCAGCTCCACCAGGTCCTCATTAGCTCCACTCAGTCAGCTCCTCAGCTCCACCAGGTCTCCTCTCCTCAGCTCCACCAGGTCCTCCTCAGCTCCATCAGAGTCTCCTCAGCTCCATTAGGGTCTTCTCAACTCCATCAGAGTCTCCTTAGGTCCATCAGAGTCTCCTCAGCTCCATCAGGTCCTCCTCAGCTCCACCAGAGTCTCCTCAGCTCCACCAGAGTCTCCTTAGGTCCATCAGGGTCTTCTCAGCTCCATCAGAGTCTCCTCGGCTCCATCAGGCCCTCCTCAGCTCCATCAGAGTCTCCTCAGCTCCATCAGGGTCTCCTCGGCTCCATCAGAGTCTCCTCGGCTCCATCAGGCCCTCCTCAGCTCCATCAGAGTCTCCTCAGCTCCACCAGGGTCTCCTCAGCTCCATCAGAGTCTCCTTAGGTCCACCAGAGTCTCCTCAGCTCCATCAGGGTCTCCTCAGCTCCATCAGAGTTTCCTCGGCTCCATCAGAGTCTCCTTAGGTCCATCAGATCCTCCTCAGTTCCACCAGAGTCTCCTCAGCTCCACCAGAGTTTCCTCGGCTCCATCAGAGTCTCCTCAGTTCCATCAGGGTCTCCCCAGCTCCATCAGAGTCTCCTCAGCTCCATCAGGGTCTCCTCAGCTCCATCAGAGTCTCCTTAGGTCCATCAGAGTCTCCTCAGCTCCACCAGAGTCTCCTCAGCTCCATCAGGGTCTCCTCGGCTCCATCAGGCCCCCCTCAGCTCCATCAGAGTCTCCTTGGCTCCATCAGGCCCTCCTCAGCTCCATCAGGGTCACCTCAGCTCCATCAGGGTCCCCCTAAGGTCCATCAGGGTCTCTTCAGGTCCATCAGGGTCACCTCAGCTCCATCAGAGTCTCCTTAGGTCCATCAGAGTCTCCTCAGCTCCATCAGAGTCTCCTCAGCTCCATCAGGGTCTCCTCGGCTCCATCAGGCCCCCCTCAGCTCCATCAGAGTCTCCTTGGCTCCATCAGGCCCTCCTCAGCTCCATCAGGGTCACCTCAGCTCCATCAGGGTCCCCCTAAGGTCCATCAGGGTCTCCTCAGGTCCATCAGGGACACCTCAGCTCCATCAGGGTCTCCACAGCTCCATCAGGGTCTCCACAGCTCCATCATCCCCTCCTGAGCTCCATCAAGGTCTCCTCAGCTCCATCAAAGTCTCCTCAGCTCCATCAGGTCCTCCTCAGCTACATCAGGTCCTCCTCGCCTCCATCAGATCCTCCTCAGGTCCACCAGAGTCTCCTCAGCTCTATCAGGGTCTCCTCAGCTCCATCAGGTCCTCCTCAGCTCCACCAGGTCCTCCTCAGCTCCACCAGGTCCTCCTCAGCTACATCAGGTCCTCCTCGGCTCCATCAGATCCTCCTCAGATCCACCAGAGTCTCCTCAGCTCTATCAGGGTCTCCTCAGCTCCATCAGGTCCTCCTCAGCTCCACCAGGTCCTCCTCAGCTCCACCAGGTCCTCCTTAGCTCCACCAGGTCCTCCTCAGCTCCACAAGGGTCTCCTCAGCTCCACCAGGTCCCCCTCAGCTCCATCAGAGTCTCCTCAGCTCCATTAGGGTCTTCTCAACTCCATCAGAGTCACCTTAGGTCCATCAGAGTCTCCTCAGCGCCATCAGGGTCTTCTCAGCTCCACCAGAGTCTTCTCAGCTCCATCAGGGTCTCCTCAGCTCCATCAGAGTCTCCTTAGGTCCATCAGAGTCTCCTCAGCTCCATCAGGTCCTCCTCAGTTCCACCAGAGTCTCCTCAGCTCCACCAGAGTCTCCTTGGCTCCATCAGGGTCACCTCAGCTCCATCATGGTCCCCCTAAGGTCCATCAGGGTCTCCTCAGGTCCATCAGGGTCACCTCAGCTCCATCAGGGTCTCCTCAGGTCCATCAGGGTCTCCTCAGGTCCATCAGGGTCACCTCAGCTCCATCAGGGTCTCCTCGGGTCCATCAGGGTCTCCTCAGGTCCATCAGGGTCACCTCAGCTCCATCAGAGTCTCCTTAGGTCCATCAGGGTCACCTCAGCTCCATCAGAGTCTCCTTAGGTCCATCAGGGTCTCCTCAGGTCCATCAGGGTCTCCTCAGCTCCATCAGGGTCTCCTCAGCTCCATCAGGTCCTCCTCAGCTCCATCAGATTCATGATTGGATGCTGCATTTCGTCGTTGAAACACTGGTTATATTTCTAAGTTCTTTTGTGAATTAAATATGTGTTTATGAGGTTTGATCTTCTGTGAATCTACACAGCATCTCGACTCTTTAGGGGCGGAGCTCAACATCTCTGGTTCTAATGATAAAAATCTGTTGTCTTCTGTTTTCACCTGCAGCTGATGCTGAAGTACTCCAAGTAGCTCCTGCTGGAGGATGAAGAGGATGAAGAGGAGTTCTTCAGGGATCCTGTGACTCAGTCTGAAGCAGCTGAAGTATCTCAGCAGCCCTCAGGCCCCGCCCCCACTGCCCCCCCCACTAAAACCACTGTTCACTAACTGGCAGTAACAGAAACAGTAAAATCCTGTCCTCGTGGATCTAACCTCTGATGGTCGTCTGCACCGCAGTTTTAGATGTTTTCAGTGTTTCACCTGCAGCGTGTGTGAAGGGGGGGTGGGGGGTGTTAAAGCTGAACAGCCTTTACTTCACTCCTGTGTTGCTGTATAACAGCATTTAAAGAGCCCTGACAGTGACTTGAAAACTGCTGAATGTTGCTAAAATGTATCTGTGACGGCGTTGCTTCTGCTTCTGCTCGTTTCTGTCCTGATCATGTCTGATCCTGACCTCTGGTCCTGACCTCTGGTCCTAACCTCTGGTCCTGACCTCTGGTCCTGACCCCTGGTCTGACCTTTGGTCCTGACCTCTGGTCTGACCTCTGGTCCTGACCTCTGGTCCTGATCTCTGGTCCTGTCCTCTGGTCCTGATCTCTGGTCCTGACCTCTGGTCCTGACCTCTGGTCTGACATCTGGTCCT
Source organism: Hirundichthys speculiger (assembly GCA_018398805.1). NCBI lineage: Eukaryota > Metazoa > Chordata > Actinopteri > Beloniformes > Exocoetidae > Hirundichthys > Hirundichthys speculiger. The sequence goes on along the minus strand of JAGFBZ010002415.1, from coordinate 107,652 downwards.
AACCTCTGGTCCTGACCTCTGGTCCTGACCTCTGGTCCTGACCTCTGGTCCTGACCTCTGGTCCTGACCTCTGGTCCTGACCTCTGGTCCTGACCTCTGGTCCTGACCTCTGGTCTGACCTCTGGTCTGACCTCTGGTCCTGACCTCTGGTCCTGACCTCTGGTCCTGACCTCTGGTCTGACCTCTGGTCCTGACCTCTGGTCCTGACCTCTGGTCTGACATCTGGTCCTAACCTCTGGTCCTAACCTCTGGTCCTGACCTCTGGTCCTGACCTCTGGTCCTGACCTCTGGTCTGACCTCTGGTCCTGACCTCTGGTCCTGACCTCTGGTCCTGACCTCTGGTCCTAACCTCTGGTCCTGACCTCTGGTCCTGATCTCTGGTCCTGACCTCTGATCCTGACCTCTGATCCTGACCTCTGGTCCTGACCTCTGGTCCTGACCTCTGGTCTGACCTCTGGTCCTGACCTCTGGTCCTAACCTCTGGTCCTGACCTCTGGTCCTGACCTCTGGTCTGACCTCTGGTCCTGACCTCTGGTCCTGACCTCTGGTCCTGATCTCTGGTCCTGACCTCTGATCCTGACCTCTGATCCTGACCTCTGGTCCTGACCTCTGGTCCTGACCTCTGGTCTGACCTCTGGTCCTGACCTCTGGTCCTGACCTCTGGTCCTGATCTCTGGTCCTGTCCTCTGGTCCTGATCTCTGGTCCTGACCTCTGGTCCTGACCTCTGGTCTGACATCTGGTCCTAACCTCTGGTCCTCTCTGGTCCTGACCTCTGGTCCTGACCTCTGGTCCTAACCTCTGGTCTGACCCTGGTCCTGACCCTGACCTCTGGTCCTGATCTCTGGTCCTGACCTCTGATCCTGACCTCTGGTCCTGACCTCTGGTCTGACCTCTGGTCCTGACCTCTGGTCCTGACCTCTGGTCTGACCTCTGGTCCTGACCTCTGGTCCTGACCTCTGGTCTGACCTCTGGTCCTAACCTCTGGTCCTGACCTCTGGTCCTGACCTCTGGTCCTGACCTCTGGTCTGACCTCTGGTCCTAACCTCTGGTCCTGACCTCTGGTCCTGACCTCTGGTCCTGACCTCTGATCCTGACCTCTGATCCTGACCTCTGGTCCTGACCTCTGGTCCTGACCTCTGGTCTGACCTCTGGTCCTGATCTCTGGTCCTGACCTCTGGTCCTGACCTCTGATCCTGACCTCTGGTCCTGACCTCTCCGTGTTAAGACTGTGTTGTCCATGTTGTTCGTGTTGTCCATGTTGTCTAACGTTCTGCTCCAGCTGTCTGTTCTGTCCTCTGGAGGGTGAGCAGGTCAGTCTGGGAGGAAACCAGCCTCCTCAGGTCACTGACTGCAGAGGAAACCCTTCATGTCTGTGTCTTTTCTTTTTCGTCACAAGACTGGTTTTTAAAGGGACGTTAATAATCCCATTAAAGGCCTTGATTCTCATCAGTTTACAACAGTTTCTCTGTGATGTGAATGACTGTAATAATAATGCTAGTGGCTTCTGTTTGACTCCATTAAATAAAACTGTTGAATTGGTCTCTTGGTTGTTGAGGATGTCATCTGATCGTGATGGTCAGAGTCTCAGACATCACCGACTCATCACAGCTGAGGTTTAGAGATGAACCAGCACAGATGTCTGACACCAGTATACTAGCACCTGACAGCTATGGAAATGTTCCAGGTAATCAGGTCCAGGTTAGCTGTTCTAGGTAGCCAGTTTCAGGTAACCAGGTCCAGGTTAGCTGTTCTAGGTAGCCAGTTTCAGGTAACCAGGTCCAGGTAACCAGTTCCAGGTAACCAGTTCCAAGTAACTAGTTCCAGGTAACCAGGTCCAGGTAACCATGTCCAGGTTAGCTGTTCGAGGTAGCCAGTTCCAGGTAGCCAGTTCCAGGTAACCAGGTCCAGGTAACCAGTTCCAGGTAGCCAGTTCCAGGTAACCAGGTCCAGGTAACCAGTTCCAAGTAGCCAGTTCCAGGTAGCCAGTTCCAGGTTAGCTGTTTCAGGTAACCAGTTCCAGGTAACCAGGTCCAGGTAACCAGTTCCAAGTAACTAGTTCCAGGAAGCCAGTTCCAGGTTAGCTGTTTTAGGTAACCAGTTCCAGGTAACCAGGTCCAGGTTAGCTGTTTCAGGTAACCAGGTCCAGGTAACCAGGTCCAGGGAACCACATCCTGGTTAGCTGTTCCAGGTAACCAGTTCCATGTAACCAGGTCCAGGTAACCAGTTCCAGGTAGCCAGTTCCAGGTAACCAGTTCCAGGTAACCAGGTCCAGGTTAGCTGTTCCAAGTAACCGGTTCCAGGTTAGCTGTCTCAGGTAACCAGGTCCAGGTCACCAGTTCCAGGTTAGCTGTTTCAGGTAACTAGTTCCAGGTAACCAGTTCCAGGCAGCCAGTTCCAGGTAACCAGTTCCAGGTTAGCTGTTTCAGGTAACCAGTTCCAGGTAACCACCTGTGTTAGTAACCACGTTGGTTATATCTGATAAACATCATCTGGTTTAATAATAAATAGATTATTTAAAGACTCATCACAAAATGGAAATATGAAAAAAAGGGAACTGGCATAGAAATGATAGATTATAATATTGATAATAATAATAATAATGTATTTTCTTTCTTATTATTAATAACTATTTAACCAAATGTGTCAAGTGTCACTTGACATTAGAATTATTTAAATGTTGCCATCTGTGTAAAATAAACATAATAAGATCTATTGAGGTCATTGGTTTAAAAGTGATGGAGATGAAAGATGATAATTGTTCTAAAAGTATTTATTTAACTTCAGATTTTCTCTAAAAAACACAGTTGGTGTTTTTTCTCCTCCATGATAGTTCTGAATATTCACAAATCATTCAGCTTTTATTTCAATCATCCACAAATTATTGTTCCAGTACATGGATGGATGGATGGATGGATGGATGGATGGATGGATGGATGATGGATGGATGGATGGATGATGGATGGATGTTGATGGATGGATGGATGGATGGATGGATGGATGGATGGAACCAGTTCCATGTAACCAGGTCCAGGTAACCAGTTCCAGGTAGCCAGTTCCAGGTAACCAGTTCCAGGTAACCAGGTCCAGGTTAGCTGTTCCAAGTAACCGGTTCCAGGTTAGCTGTCTCAGGTAACCAGGTCCAGGTCACCAGTTCCAGGTTAGCTGTTTCAGGTAACTAGTTCCAGGTAACCAGTTCCAGGCAGCCAGTTCCAGGTAACCAGTTCCAGGTTAGCTGTTTCAGGTAACCAGTTCCAGGTAACCACCTGTGTTAGTAACCACGTTGGTTATATCTGATAAACATCATCTGGTTTAATAATAAATAGATTATTTAAAGACTCATCACAAAATGGAAATATGAAAAAAAGGGAACTGGCATAGAAATGATAGATTATAATATTGATAATAATAATAATAATGTTTTTCTTCTTATTATTAATAACTATTTAACCAAATGTGTCAAGTGTCACTTGACATTAGACTTATTTAAATGTTGCCATCTGTGTAAAATAAACATAATAAGATCTATTGAGGTCATTGGTTTAAAAGTGATGGAGATGAAAGATGATAATTGTTCTAAAAGTATTTATTTAACTTCAGATTTTCTCTAAAAAACACAGTTGTGTGTTTTTTTCTCCTCCATGATAGTTCTGAATATTCACAAAATCATTCAGCTTTTATTTCAATCATCCACAAATTATTGTTCCAGTACATGGATATGGATGGATGGATGGATGGATGGATGGATGGATGGATTGGATGATGGATGGATGGATGATGGATGATGGATGGATGGATGGATGGATGGATGGATGGATGGATGGATGGATGGATGGATGGATGGATGGATGGATGGATGGATGGATGGATGGCTGGTGCTGGCTGCTGGCTGGCTGGCTGCTGTGCTGGCTGGCTGGCTGGCTGGCTGGCTGGCTGGCTTGCTCTGGCTGGCTGGCTGGCTGGCTGGATTGGCTGGCTGGATGGCTGCTGGCTGCTGGCTGGATGGCTGGCTGGCTGGCTGGCTGCTGGCTGTCTCTGGCTGATGGCTGGCTGTTGCTGGCTGGGCTGGATGGCTGGATGCTGATGTTGATGGCTGGATGGATGGATGGATGGGATGGATGGATGGATGGATGGATGGATGGATGTTGCTGGATGGATGGATGGATGGATGGATGGCATGGATGGATGGATGGATGGATGGATGGATGGATGGATGGACATGGATGGATGGATGGATGGATGGATGGATGGATGGATGGATGATGGATGGATGGATGGATGTTGATGGATGGATGGATGGATGGATGGATGGATGGATGGATGGATGGATGGATGGATGGATGGATGATGGATGGATGGATGATGGATGGATGGATGGATGGATGGATGGATGGATGGATGGATGATGGATGGATGGATGGATGGATGGCATGGATGGATGGATGGATGGATGGATGATGGATGGATGGATGGATGGATGGATGGATGGATGGATGGATGGATGGATGGATGGATGGATGGATGGATGGATGGATGGATGGATGGATGGACAAACAGATGTTGATGGATTGATGAGTTGGATGGATGTCCATGGATGGATGGACAAATGGATGGTTTATGGATGGATGGATGGATGGATGGATGGATGATGGATATTTGGATGGATGATGGATGGATGGAGATGAACAGTGTGGAAGTCTGAACAGAACAAAGGCTCAGCTGTCAGTGCTGAACTCTTTAGAGATAAAACTCTTCACAGATAAACTCAGAAAACTCTTCAGGGATAAAACTCTTCAGGATAAAACTCTTCAGATAAAAACTCTTCAAACTCTTCACAGAAAAACTCTTCAGAGATAAAACTCTTCAGGGATAAAACTCTTCAGGGATAAAACTCTTCACAGATAAAACTCTTCAGAGATAAAACTCTTCACAGATAAAACTCTTCAGAGATAAAACTCTTCAGGGATAAAACTCTTTCAGAATAAAACTCTTCACAGAATAAAACTCTTCAGATAAACTCTTCAGGGATAAAACTCTTCACGGATAAAACTCTTCAGGATAAAACTCTTCAGAGATAAAACTCTTCACAGATAAAACTCTTTAGAGATAAAACTCTTCAGGGATAAAATTCTTTAGAGATAAAACTCTTCACAGATAAAACTCTTCAGAGATAAAACTCTTCAGGGATAAAACTCTTCACGGATAAAACTCTTCAGGGATAAAACTCTTCAGAGATAAAACTCTTCAGAGATAAAACTCTTCAGAGATAAAACTCTTCACGGATAAAACTCTTCAGGGATAAAACTCTTCAGGGATAAAACTCTTCAGGGATAAAACTCTTCAGGGATAAAACTCTTTAGAGATAAAACTCTTCAGGGATAAAACTCTTCAGGGATAAAACTCTTTAGAGATAAAAGTCCCTGCTGTGTTCAGATATTGATCACAGATTGTGAAGTGTTCAGTCCTGGACATGACTGCTGAATTTGGAAATAATCTGGTGTTTATGAGCAAATTATTTATTATCTCGTGATGCAATGATGTTTTTGATCTTATTGTTCAGAACATTTTTCTGCATTTAATCATGTAACTACATAAATAGATCAGCACAGAGTCACAGTTCAACTGTGACTCATTTAATCCTTCAATGATCTTCCTGCTGGCTCAGACTGGCCGTCTGGTTCCAGACGTTCAGGACCAGCGTTGACCAGCAGAGGGCGTCGTATCACCACCTGAACTGCGTCCAGAGATGGCTTCATTTAAGAACTGCTATCATTAAAATACCGTCTGAAAACACGTCCTGGAGATGCTTCAAACACTTCCTTTTCTCCTAAAAGTCTGTCATTCAGTATTTGAATGGAAACGTTTAAAAGGACGGATGGACATGTGTGGCTTTGATTTCCAGAATTACATTCTGAGTGGGCAGGTTGGGTTTCTCTCCTGGACCAGAAACTTGTTCGGAAGTCGGGGCTCTTGCTGCTGAGACGCTGCCTCCACCCTGTCAACTCGCGTTTGTCCCTCCAATTAATTCCCAGCCATGACCGGGCTCATCTCATGCGACGTGGCAGGACGGGGCCGGCCATGATGGATGTGACATTAACAGGAAATGAAGCCGGGGAGATGCAGCGCCTCAGTCCAACAGTGGCATTTGTCACTGCCCCGGCCGCGCAGATTGGACCAGCATTAGCCGCTGACTAAGATTAATGGTGACGGTGAACCCGTCTTTGTCTCCATGTGTGGTTTCCTGGAGCACAGCGGTCTGAAAACATGACCTCCCTCACATTAACCCCACGCAGGTCAGACACCCAGAATACGGGCTGATTGAACCCTGGCTGTCGTCCCACAGCTTTGCTATAGCTGTGCTGGGTAACGTGGGCGTTTGGACCGGTACCGCGGCGCTCTCAGAGACCCCAGAACAGCCTTCACCTCCCTCTGCTGCTGCACACGGGCCCTTTCTGTCGGTGACAGGCGGCGCAGCCCGGCCCGGCTCAGATGGATGGGGGGTTGAGTCTGTGCTATAAGATATTCAGGGATGCAGCGCAGCGCCCCGGTCATCCATCTTTGGCTGACGTGTCATCTTATATCTGCAGCAGGCGTGCAGACACATGCAGTCCTGTGTCTGTCCACGTCTACGCAGTACCGACCATGCTTCAGTCTGGTTGCAGTAAACGGATCTTTGCTGCTGCGTACGAGCATGAGGACGAACCATCCAAATCTGCTCAAGTTGACCGGTGACGTTGCTAACCCTAACCCTAACCCTAAACTGCTGCTTGAGTTCACGACCTCTGCGTCCAACAGCTGACTGTTCTGTCTCTAATGTCCAGCGACTGGTCCAGTTCTGCCTTAGAGGCCATGAACTCTGCTGCTTTACTGGATATTAACAGCAGTTTGAGTTACGTCGCCGGGAGTCAGTAGCAACGGTCTGTCGTGGGTGCAGCCCCGCCTCAGAGAGGAGGGAATCACCAAACATCAGGATCTGATCTCTGCAGTGACCTCATGTGACCCCGATGGCGGTCGGGTGTGATGCTGGCGTCTGACATGCGAGTTTATTTGAGGTTCAGTGACACGGAGAACGATGTCCAAACGTTTCATGACAACGTTCAGAGCAGCAAACCGCTCAGCTGCTGCAGTGAAGGGAAGGCTTGGTCCGGTTCTGAGAACAGGATCATGGATTTAACCGGTGCTGTTCATGATCTTCAGGTCTTCAGAGTGTCCAGAAGAAGTTTGAATGTCAAACTAATTTATTGTACATGCTCGTTACAGCACGTGAGCTGAGAAGTGGTTTGTGGTTTCAATATATAAAATAAAACAGCCGAGGAGCAACATCTGGTTTAAGAAGATGAATCCATTCCAAGAATCATAAGAGGCTGCAGTTCCTCTACCGACCACTAGAGGCTGCAGTTCCTTTACTGACCACTAGAGGCTGCAGTTCCTTTACTGACCACTAGAGGCTGCAGTTCCTCTACCGAACACTAGAGGCTGCAGTTCCTTTACTGACCACTAGAGGCTGCAGTTCCTCTACCGACCACTAGAGGCTGCAGTTCCTTTACTGACCACTAGAGGCTGCAGTTCCTCTACCGACCACTAGCGGCTGCAGTTCCTTTACTGACCACTAGAGACTGCAGTTCCTCTACCGACCACTAGAGGCTGCAGTTCCTTTACTGACCACTAGAGACTGCAGCTCCTCTACCGACCACTAGAGGCTGCAGTTCCTCTACTGACCACTAGAGGCTGCAGTTCCTCTACCGACCACTAGAGGCTGCAGTTCCTTTACTGACCACTAGAGACTGCAGTTTCTCTACCGACCACTAGAGGCTGCAGTTCCTCTACCGACCACTAGAGGCTGCAGTTCCTCTACCGACCACTAGAGGCTGCAGTTCCTTTACCGACCCCTAGAGGCTGCAGTTCCTTTACTGACCACTAGATGCTGCAGTTTCTCTACCGACCACTAGAGGCTGCAGTTCCTTTACTGACCACTAGAGACTGCAGTTTCTCTACCGACCACTAGAGGCTGCAGTTCCTCTACTGACCACTAGAGGCTGCAGTTCCTCTACTGACCACTAGAGGCTGCAGTTCCTCTACCGACCACTAGAGGCTGCAGTTCCTCTACCGACCACTAGAGGCTGCAGTTCCTCTACCGACCACTAGAGGCTGCAGTTCCTTTACCGACCCCTAGAGGCTGCAGTTCCTTTACTGACCACTAGAGACTGCAGTTTCTCTACCGACCACTAGAGGCTGCAGTTCCTCTATTGACCACTAGAGGCTGCAGTTCCTCTACTGACCACTAGAGGCTGCAGTTCCTCTACCGACCACTAGAGGCTGCAGTTCCTTTACCGACCACTAGAGGCTGCAGTTCCTTTACTGACCACTAGATGCTGCAGTTCCTCTACTGACCACTAGAGGCTGCAGTTCCTCTACCGACCGCTAGAGGCTGCAGACTAGTCCTCTCTCTCTTAGACTAGTCCTCTCTCCTGGACTAGCCTCCTCTCCTGGAGTGGTCTTCTCTCCTGGACTGGTCCTCTATTAGAGACTAGTCTTCTCTCCTGGACCGGTCCTCTCTCTCCTGGACTAGTCCTCTCTCCTAGACTCGTCCTCTGTCCTAGACTGGTCCAGGCACTTTATTAAATATGCAGATGATACTGCATTAGTGAGCCTCCTGCATGACGGAGAAGAGGAGCATGGGCCAGTCCTTGGCCATTTTCTTAAATGGTGTGAGAGGGCAAACCTTGTCCTCAACACCCTAAAGACAAAGGAAATGACCATCGACTTCAGGAAGCAAAATTCATTTCAGCCCACTCTTATCAATGGAGAGTGGATCCAGTCTGTGACCGAATACAAGTACCTTGGGGTTGTGCTTGATCACAAACTTAAGTGGGACAATTGGTCTGACTGCCTGTGCACTAAGGCCCAACAAAGACTGTACTTTTTAAAGAAACTGTTGTCTTTTAATGTTAATGGCAAAATGGTCCACATGTTTTATTGTGCTTTTATTGAAAGTGTTTTAATCTTCTGCATCATCTGCTGGTTTGGGAATGCCTCTGAAGCACAAAAGAGTTCTGTTAGGAGGACAGTAACAACAGCCAGCAAACTGTTAGGAACCACCTTACCCAGCCTCGAAAGCATATATAGAGACCGAGTAACAAGCAAGGCAAAGGCCATTGTGGCTGATGAGAGGCATCCACTTACCTCTAGTTTTAAACTGTTGCCATCAGCTCGGCGTTATTGCCCCCCCTTGTTTACTAAAAACAGGGCAAACAAGTCCTTTATACCCCAAGCCATTAAACTTTTAAATATTTCTAGGAAATAGCACCCCAGCTGGCTGGGAATACCATGTATGAGTGGTAGCACCGTGTCTGTCTGTGTTTCGGTTCTGTGTCCGTGTTTTTTTTATGTTATGGTTGTCAAATTGCCATGTGTACCTTTTGCTGCAAACAAATTTCCCCACGGGGATAATAAACATATATCCATCTATCTATCTATCTCTCCTGGACAAGCCTCCTCTCCTGGACTGGTCCTCCTTCCTGGACTAGTCTTCCCTCCTGGACTGGTCCCCTCTCCTGGACTGGTCCTCTCTCCTGGACTAGTCTTCCCTCCTGGACTGGTCCCCTCTCCTGGACTGGTCCTCTCTCCTGGACTGGTTTTCTCTCCTGGACTGGTCTTCTCTCTCCTGGACTAGTCTTCTCTCCAGGACTGGTCCTTTCTCCTGGACTGGTCTTCTCTCCTGAACTGGTCCTTTCTCCTCAACTGGTTTTCTCTCCTGGACTGGTCTTCTTTCCTGGACTAGTCCTCTTTCCTAGACTAGTCTTCTCTCCTGGACTAGTCTCCTCTCCTGGTCCTCTCTCCTGGACTAGTCTTCTCTTCTAGACTGGTCTTCTCTCCTGGACTGGTCTTTTCTCTCCTGGTCTTCTCTCCTGGACTGGTCTTTTCTCTCCTGGACTAGTCCCCTCTCCTGGTCTTCTCTCCTGGAGTGGTCTTCTCTCCTGGACTGGTCCTCTCTCTCCTGGACTAGTCATCTCTTCTAGACTAGTCCTCTCTCCTGGACTAGCCTCCTCTCCTGGAGTGGTCTTCTTTCCTGGACTGGTCCTCTCTCTCATAGACTAGTCCTCTCTCCTGGACTAATCCTCTTTCAGAGACTAGTCTTCTCTCCTGGACTGGTCCTCTCTCTCCTGGACTAGTCCTCTCTCCTAGACTTGTCCTCTCTCCTAGACTAGTCCTCTATCCTAGACTAGTCCTCTCTCCTGGACTAGCCTCCTCTCCTGGTCTGGTCCTCTCTCCTGGTCCTCCTTCTCCTGGACTGGTCCAGTCTTCGGTCCAGTCTAAACAGTCTGGTGTCTGTCCCTTTGTGTGCTTGGACAGGTGTCTAACTGAATGATGGATGACCCCTCCTCTGTTCCCATAATTGGTTGCTGGCCTCAGACTGGTGATGTGTCTGCTGGGCTCCAACCTCCATCTGTCAGTCACGGACCTTCGGCGGCCCGGCTGGAGCTCTGATAGCTATTCTGATAGCTATACTAATGCTCTGTGCTCTTGCTCCATTGGCTGAAGGTGCACCGGTCCGAGCTAATCCATTACAGCGGTGACAGTAATAATCTCTTTCCAAACACAGGCTTCTCCATGTGCTAAACGTTATTTGACCGTTCCTGTCACGTCAGAGCTGCCAGGCGGGTTGCTGGGGTGATGGATGAGCCCGCCTCCAGCTGGGTCATTAATCACCGGCTGACTGCTGTTTGTGCTGTATCGATAATTTAAAGGTTTCTCTGACTTTTGATTAGTTTCAATCAAATCATGTCCTTCATATGTGGAAGCTCATTTTTGTGTGAAAGCAATTTCCTCCTTCATAAACACAAAGATAAGATTTATACTTAGTGTGATTATTAATTTGAAAGAAGCAGATGGTTATCTGATGAAAGATCAATGGCCTTCTCCAAAGCTTTTGGAATAATCTTTGGTGGACTGGTTATTGTAGAAAGAAAACATCTGCAGAAGAGCATCTCTGGACGCACGACATGAGGAACCTTGAATCAGATGTTTTACAGCAAAAGAAGACCAAACTGCTGTCACTCTGTTCAGCTGAAGTCACACAGGCTCAGAGACACTGCTCCATGAAATACTGGAAAACTGTATTTCAGCTGCCACGGTCCTGAAACCTGGATCCATCCTGGTTTGTGTCAGAGGTTCAGCACGGTGGTGGTGCTACGATGATGTGGGCCATAGTTCCTTGGTAACTTTAGGTCTAAGTCTAGCTAGAGCTAGACCTGGACCTAGACCTAAACCTAGACCTAGACCTAGCGCTAGACCTAGACCTAGACCTGGACCTGGACCTAGACCTGGACCTGGACCTAGACCTGGACCTAGCGCTAGAGCTAGAGCTAGAGCTAGACCTAGAGCTAGAGATAGAGCTAAACCTAGACCTAGAGCTAGAGCTAGAGCTAGAGCTAGAGCTAGACCTAGAGCTAAAGATAGAGCTAGACCTAGACCTAGATCTACACCTGGACCTAGAGCTAGAGCTAGAGCTAGAGCTACACCTAGACCTAGACCTAGATCTACATCTGGACCTAGAGCTAGAGCTAGAGCTACACCTAGACCTAGATCTAGAGCTAGAGCTAGAGGTAGACCTAGACCAAGACCTAGAGCTAGACCTAGAGCTAGAGCTAGAGCTAGAGCTAGAGCTGGACCTAGACCTGAACCTAGACTTGAATAAGTTAAGCCAAGCGTAGAATAAGTTGAGCGACAGTGACCTTCTTCCTTTGTGCTTTGACCACCTTCACCCATCTCTCTGATCTCAGGTCCAGATGGTCCTAGATCATTTATCAGCTGTTCTCCTCCTGCAGGTCCTACCAGGTTGCTGCTGGTTCTTGCTCTTCTCCTGAGCTCTAAACCTTGGTGATCTAGTCAGTGGTTTAGTGGTGAGACTGGTGCTTCAGAGCTACAAGCTTCAGCTGGTCTTTCTGTGTGGAGTCTCCATGTTGATGGTCTGGGTGGGTTTACTGCGGTACTCTGGGTTTACCCCGGTACTCTAGGTTTACTCCGGTACTCTGGGTTTACTCTGGTACTCTGGGTTTACCCTGGTACTCTGGGTTCCTCCCACCACAGAGACATGTTTCAGATGACTGGTCTACGTTTCATATACAGTAACAACGGTGTAATTTAATTATAGGAATAATTACAGGAACAAATGATGGGTTAATTCTATCTGCTAAATAAATTGATCTAATTAATGTGTGTGCTGCTGGTGTTCCTGGACTGAAGAGAAGATGCAGCACATTGTTGGTGGTGGATGTTAAAATGTAAATGAAATAAAAGCGATGACATGGTGGGGTTCTGTGAATAAAGTTTTTATATTTGACAGCGGCGCAGATGTCAGCTGAGAGCTGAACTGTTATCCAACAGCGACATCAGTTCACAGCAACGCGGCGCCGCCTCCCTCAGACCATCAGTGTCCCACTCCCTCAGTTTTACAGAGATATTGGTATCTTCTGTCAGCCGGGCCCTTCCTCCCCTGCAGCTCCGTCCGTCTGTCCAGGCGCTTCCCTTCACATTACGAGAGGACGGACGAGGGTTCGGACACGCTCACTGGACACCAAACTTGCAGCGCCGGCCTCTGCTCTAGAATCAAAGTGACACATGTCGTTGCAGATTTTTCACCTGACATTTTTGTTGCCACCCTCGTCCAGTCAGTTAGCACGTCTGCCCCCCCTCCCCCCCACTGCCCTCAGCAGCAGCTCGGCCCTCCTTCCTCTCCTGCTCACGAGCAGAAATTCACCATCTCCATGTTCCCAGGACGGCTCAGGAAATAAAGCCTTCGATTGACGAGTGTTCATCCGTTCAGAAGGCTGGACGTCCGCAGCACAGAGCTCAGATGAGCACGTCGGCCCGTCTAACAACTGAAATGTTGATGGGAGTCAGATTCATAAAGTGGAAACTATGATTCCTCATGAAACTGCCTGAAGGGTTGAAAAGTGTTCACGCATATTTTATTTCTGGCCAGTTCAATGAACTTGGGTTTGAACGTCAGGTACTAAAAAAAGGAAATACTTCACCCAAAACTACAAGGACAGATTAGTAGAAGGACATGAACTCTCAGAATGATAGAAAAGAGCTGCTGCATGCTGCTGCTTTCTAGCGCATTTACAACGTTGTTATGATGATATTTTCATCTTAGAAATATTAAATAATGAGGCAGATGTGTATTATAATAGTCTTGAAAACCAAACCAAAGTATTTGTCCTAAAACTAACGTATTTGGTTTTCAGAACGCCTCCTTCTGGAGAGCTTTTTTCTAATGTCGGCTCTCTGTGATGTCATAGAGGGCGGAGTTTGAAATGGGACATCCAGTTCAGACATCCTCTCCATGAATGCATCTGCTGCACACAGAAGGTCCAGCACAGATGTTCTTTGAGCAGGTTGATGGTTCATCGCTGTCCACACACTGCAGAGCGAGATTAGGTTAATTAAGTTTTGATTAGCTTAGTTTGGAAAGTCGTAACGTCAGCACTACATGTCTTCAGATCTACTAGCAGCTATCCAGTGTTTTACCTGAACACGTTCATTGAACGAAAGCTCACAGTTGGTTCATATTTTTGACGAATGTGAACTGAGAGCATTCTCTTTCCCCTTCACGAGCGTGGGACGTGAACGAGTTTATTTGGGAAGTTGTGAACGATGCTCTTTCAAAGTTCACGCACGGTCAACTTTGACCGTCAAAACCGTTCCAGGTTTCCAGCGAACCCCATTTAAAATCCACCACAAACAAGCCTGATATGTATCTGAGGAAATCAATCAAACATGGCAACACGGGCTGTCGCTTCTGTCACGCTAACAATTGCGTCATCAAACGTTTAAAACGATCATGAAGGAAGATGAAAGCTGCAGTTACCCAGAGCTGGAGGAGACCCTGACTGCCGGGAGGAATTGAAATATTTGAAATGGGGGGGAAAAACATTTTGCGCCTTAAGGACCTGTTTTTGTCTTATAATAAAGATCATTTGGCAGCTAGTTTTTCCTCATATTTTTAATATACTGTAGAGCAGTGATTCCCAAAGTGTGGGCCGCGGCCCCCTGGTGGGCTGTCGAGGTACTGCAGGTGGGCCGTGAGGGGTCATTAAAATTGAACAAATGAGTTTTAAATCCTCGATCTTTTTTAAATATGTTTTTAATTACTGTAAAATATTCATGACATGATAAAAAAAACATTAAGAAGTAATAAAACAAACCAGTTAAGTGTTATTCTACTGTCATCTTAACTTAATATGACAAGTGTCACCTTATTTGTTGACCCCTTACATTAATATTGGATCATGGTTCCTTGTCCTGTATGTTGATCACAGTTGTGATTAAAGGTTTCGGTGGGCTGTGGAGATTTTTCACATTTCAAATTGGGCCTTGGTGTTCTGAAGTTTGGGAATGGCTGCTGTAGAGAGAAGCTGAAAGTGAAATTACAGTTTTACATGACCTGTCCCTTCAATGCTAATATGAACCCTGGTTGGTTAAGGATTGAGAATTGACCAATAGTTTTCAACGGATAAAATGGATAAAATAATTGCCGTTTGTGGTGGTGTAGTATATGGGCAGTGGCAGTCATTTTGACAAATAATTGCTCGCAGCAACATCAAAAAATAATTCTTAAAAAAATAAACTAAAAATGAACTGTTTAGTTCTTTTTTTGAAATGGTGAACTGAACTAGTTCATTTTAATTTCTATGAACTATGAACTTAACTAGTTCGTGTAGAAAGTGAACTTGCCCAACACTGCAGCTATCCACCTCTAGATCCAAAGTTAAGTTTCACTCTGGCGTTCGGGGGCTCCGTTATCTGAAGAAAACTCAGAATGCTAGAGGCGGTTATATTTAGATAATGTTAGTGCTGGCCTGCTAACTTATACGAGGCAGAGCTGTGTCGTTGCATAACAATTGTAACTCAATAACTAGGTAACATTAGCAGAGTGTAGATCATTCGTGACTTTGATTTACCTTTGACACATGCAAACATCCGACCTTCTGGACCTTAGGTCAGTCTAAAGCAGATGTTTAGCTCGTCTTGTTTGGGTTTATGATAAAATAAAATCAGCTCTGTTAATTATCTTCTCTGGATACATGAATCGGTATCACAAGTACCGCAGGAACATCGGTTTACCACTTTTTTTTTTGGGCTCAAGGTCCTCCAGTGACTTATGGAGCTGAAAGGTACAGATGTCTGAGTTCTGGTCGCTAAGCAGCTGATGCTCAACAGCCATTGGCTCATCAGCGTTGGAGGGGCGGGTCTGACCAGTAGACCAGATGTTCCTGTAGTCATTACAACAGGATGCAACAGAATACTTTATTTTGGGTATAGGTGGGCGAGGCTAAAAGCTGTTCGCCATGACCTTCACGCACAATTGAAAATAATTTGTCAATCCTAATTTCTTCTGGGTGTTTGGTTGGGGATGTGGGTGCCCCCACCACTACCACCACCACCACTGAAACCAGACCTACGTCCTTGTATGTAGTGCTTTCTGCAGCCTCTGTCTCTCTCTGTTAGAAGGGGCGCCCCAACACGACTGTTGACTGAGGAGAACTCAGTGTGTCCTGGTTGGGACTGGATCTAGTCTGTGGGGACGTCAACCACCCACCAGACCTGTCCTGGAACAGGAACACAGGAGCCGGTCCATGGATGAGTCAGAGAACTGATCAGATGTTGCTACCGCAGTGGTTCCCAAACGGTGTGCCGAGGCACACCAGTGTGCCTTGAGACAAGTGCGGGTGTGCCGTGGGATTTTGGGACAACATGGTTTCCTGCAGACCTTATTTGGCCAGGCGCCCCGCCCGGCCTGAAATCTCGAGCGCCCGGGCTACAATGTCAGGAAAAAAAAAATGCAATGCATGCAAGCGACACGGCAGCGCTTGAGAACTGATCAGCGCACATAGGTTTGTGTTATAATGAATTAATGTTGATTCTCTAGTGCTGCGCTGTTTGTCTGCAGTTCATTCTGCGCCACCTCTCTCTCTCTCTTTCACACACACACCTGTCGATCACTCACGTTTGACAGCTCACGTCTCGTCTCACTTCAATACAAGTTTTCCTCCGCTCGCTTTTATGTCGGTCCGTAATTATTTATTCTGGTAAACTTTATTCGTAATAGACCCGGTGCTTTTGTTTTGACCAGACAGTGCGACCTCTCACTGCCGTTTTTTTTTTTTTTTTTGGTTCGACAATTCATTAAAGTGACACACGCACACACTAATCAACATTATGTTTAACTTTGTCTATAAAAGAAAAAAAAGAACATTAGGTATTTAAACTAACTAACTAAATAAATAAAGACCAATGGGCGCACTGCCTGTCATCTGGACTCCAAGCTCACGTAGCTTCACTTGACAGCTGTCACTCTGAGGTGATTGATGACCAGTCCGCCCAGTCAAAAAGGTAACGCCTACTATGTAATTTACTGGTATGCAATTGATCAGTAGTAGAGTAAATGAGACGTAGTCTTTTAGTTAAGAAACTGAGGTAGCCTACACTTTATAGTGTTTTCCATCATCATGTTTGTTGTTAAGCAACTTCTTTCATATTTTGAGGGCAAAAATAATAATTGAACAATCTAATTAATTAAGTAATTTATCCTTTTTTTTAGTCCTGCAGGAAACCCTGGACAACCATACAGTATATTATTATTGCAATATACAATTACAGAAAAGTAATTATTTTTTAATTTACTATAGGCCTATCACTACTTTGTATGAACTCATTTAATATTACGGAGGCAAGCTCACAATTCTTAAACAAAAAACCCTCAAAGAGAACTCCATATTTCGCTGATCAGGCAGTTGCGCAGGTGAGAAATATATGACTGTGACACATCAAGACATCCAACGTAAACACACATAACGAGAGGGAAAATGGAGCGCTTTCTTGTGCGGAGCAAACCATCAACCATCAGTGCAGAGGCTGCCGACAACCCACCGAAAGAAAAGAGAAAAAAAACTGTCAACAGACAGTATCACCTAACCCTAACCCCAGTATTCAATTTTGTGACATGTCTGGTTTAAATGGCTGTGTTGCTGCTTTGATGAAGCCTAAATTGATGAAGTTTCAAATTAATTGTTGGAATATTTCATTTATAAATATTTCATGAGCAATATAGTTGTCTTTGTCATATTTAATTTTATATTAGTAAACAATTATCCACATTTACAGATATTTTTCATGATATGAGTGATGAGTGAACACGTGCTATTTGGGTGTGCCTTGAGATTTTTACTTGTCCTTTGGTGCGCCTTGGGCACAAAAAGTTTGGAAACCACTGTGCTACCGAAACGACACCTGGAACAAGGATGGGATGGGATCTCCTTGGCCCGATGGAGACCGCTGGTTGGGGTGGACGGTCCTCGGTGTGGCCCGGCCGGACACATAAGAGGTTCAATGGTGCTGATGTCGGTGCTGATATTCAACCATCCCGTCATGTAAAATGGACCAAAGAGTTGTGAGTCAGTCGGACGATCCACCGAAACCACATCAAAACCACATCTGACTTGAGGATGGAGTTGATCAGAATGGATGTGGTTCTGTCATCATGGTGGGTTCATTTCTGATCAACTGGTTGGTTGGAGTCAGAACCAGAACCACCACAACGAGTCAACTCCTCAGAAAACCTCAGGGTGACATCACAGAGGGTCTGCTCAGTCTGTGAGTTTGTCCTCGTTTCTGTGAAATCACACTTGTGTTCATAAAGTCGAAGGTTAATCATATTAAGGTGGTTAGATGCTCCCGTCTTCTACCAGGGCTGCAAGATAAGAGTCATTCTTTGGGCATTAGTGGCCTTTATTTACAGTGAAGAGACAGGAAACTGGGCCAAAGAGAGTAGGGAAGACACAGCAGATGGTTGCAGGCTGGGAATCAAACCTGTGACCACAGCACGTGGACCACCTGCTTAAACCACTGAGCTGCTGGCCCACAGCCCCGGCTTTTGAGTCCCTGCAGCTTGTTCTGGACAGAACTGACTTTGTTCTCGTTCTTGCCACCTTGAGAGAACCAACAGATGTCTCAGATCCTGTAGAGTTTCCACCTTCAGGGTTCTTCTCCTGCAGCTCGGACCATCACACAGTCAACCAGCACAGCCAGATCTTATTTATTCCTGCAGCAGCGCTGCTCTTCAGTCCCAGCATGCACCTTCTACAGAGATGGCAGGTAATTAATAATCTGGAGCAGCTGTCTGGGTCTCTGTGGCTCGGTTCCCTGAACCACTGCTCCCCATCTCCCCCTGGAGCTCGTCGTTCATAAACTACCTGAAGCTGTGAGCGGTCCGTCTAGCTGGTGAAGCTGGAAGCTGCAGGTCCAGCAGAACTCTGAGACCTTCAGATGTCCAGAGTCCAGCTGCAGAACCCTATAGGATCTGAGCAGCTGTTTAATTTCTCTGGTCCTGCCGGTCCCACTTCAGTAGCGTGCGCACCCTGTAGCGCACGTCTTTAGAATAAAAAGCTGAAACAGCTTCGTGCAGCAGCTCTGACCCATATTTCGTGGGGGTGCTTGTTTTATTTCTGACAGCTTTCAAAACAAATCGATCTGGGTCGCCGTTGGCGGGTCAGAATAATGAGGCCGCATTAACAGAACCAAACTCTCTGTGAAGTCACTCCTGGGTTTCTGATGCTCAGTTGGACTACAACGCCGCTGAACGAACCCGAACCCGATCTGTTGATCCAGAAGACGGAAAACAGGCAGAACTGAGGACTGAAGGACCGCTGGCTGAGCTCCGACAGAGCTGAGGCCCTGAATCACTGCCCACACAGCCGAAGGAGGCCCAGTTCAGCTCGGTGTTAACAATAAAATAAAATAAATAAGATAAAATAAAATACAACAAAATATTATTATATAAATAAAATAAAATACCTTGAAGACTACTTTTAAATACACTCATTTATTTCTACAACTATACAATCACAGAGAAATTCATCAGATATATTTGAAAAATTGCAAAAAACCCAGACTTTTTAAATTAATATAACAACTTTTTATAGTAAAATGTTGATATTTGCAAAATTGCAACTTTTTGGCGTAAAATGATGACTTTATGTCATCAAATTGTGAATTTCGTATAACTGCAACTTTCAGCCCTAAAATCGAGAATTTTTGCTGTAAAATTGTGGATTTAAAAATGTTGCAAATTTTCTTGCAAAAAAGCAATTTTTGTCATAAAATCTCAAATTTCACAAAACTGTGAATTTTTGTAAAATTTTGACTTCTCGTTGCTGAATTGTGGGTTTAGAGAAACTGCTAGAAGATGTTTTGTTGTAAAATCTTAAGTTTGACATAAAATTATGATTTATGTCCCAAAATCCTCAAATTTATGTTGTAAGATTAAATTTCACTACATCGCAACTTTGTCATAAAAAAGCACATTTATGTTATAAAATCTCAAATTTCACTCAAACACGACTTCTTGACAAAAATTGACAACTTTTGTTGTAAAATCACAGCTCACTTTTCTGCTGTAAATATCACAAAATCAACTCTTGAAATAAATAATAATAATAATAACAATAATAATAATAATAATTAATATGGCTTTTTTTCTCCTAAAATATTTACTTTAAAAAAAATGCAATTTTTTTTCATAAAATTACAACTTAATGTCAAAATGCTGTGAATTTCATGTCGTTGCAACTTTATTCCATTCAGTTCAACTTTATTCGTAGAGCGTTTATTACGTTTTTCAGACCCCTGAAATCATGAATGTCACAGTATTGCAACTTTTTGTTGCACATATTTTTCTTTGTCTCTCTAAATCACAACTCTGACATCAGACTGTTAAATTTGATGGTGAAACAGCTGCTCAATGGTTGTTGGGGGAGGAGCTTGAGCGCCACCTGGACTCCACCCACAGACCCTTCCAGACCAACCCAGAGAGGGTCTGGGTGGTGGTTTAGCTCTATTACTGTCTGTAAAACAGGAGTCATCATACGGTCTCAGCTCCAACAACTCACATACAAAGTTCACCAAACATACGAAGGAACGTGTCAAAGTGATGACACCGAACTGTTTGACACAATAGACTGCAATTAAATGCCCCCCCCCCAAAAAAAAAAACAAACAAACAAACAAACAAACCAAAAAAAATAGTTATATAATTTTACCTGTTGAGGAACTTAATTCAGTCCCATGCAGTTGTCTAGTCTTGGATGTGAGATCAGAGACCAGAACCATGTTGATACCAGGCTGTACATCTTTATTTCTGCTGTAAAGACTTTTTAACATGGAGGTCAGTGGAGACTCACCAGCACCTAGTGGTCATTTGAGGAACTGCATGTTCGGGTACGTCTGGGATGGAGTCAGTCGACTAGCTGCGTTCCTCCATTTATTGATTATCAATTCAGTTCAGTTAAATGTAACTTTATTGATCCCGACAGCTAAATTACATCCTGTACATGTTGCTGTGAAGGAGCGTCTCTGCTCCCTGATGTTGGACTGTTGGACGGAAGTTTCCATCCATGTGGCCTGCTGATAAAGTTCACCTGCAGATGCGTCATGTGATGTCATCAGTTCAGCACCTCAGCAGGCAGGTCTCTGGAGGTTTTAACCAGCGAGTCTCTCTGCTGCTCTTCATACTTTCCAACCATTTGTTTGCAGATTTTACCGTTTTTTATTCCCGTCTGCTCAATTGTGCTGCAACAGTCTGATGTTATTCAGTCAGTTTCGGGTCGTGTTCTGGTGTTTGGAAACAATAGAAACCTGGACGTTGGTCCGCCATCAGGTCCCTTCAGGGTCCACCGGACCTTCTGTCAGAGGAGAAACATGCACCAGCAGGGAACGACACAGGAGGAGAGGTTTTTCTGTCTTTGACTGGAGATGACGCCAGTCGTTGAGCAGCTGGTCCTGACGTGGACTGATCACAGATCTGATCACAGGTCTGATTACAGATCTGATCACAGATCTGATCACAGGTCTGATTACAGATCTGATCACAGGTCTGATCACAGGTCTGATCACAGGTCTGTGATCAGACCTGTGATCAGATCAGATCTGTGATCTGATCTGATCACAGGTCTGATCACAGATCAGATCACAGATCTGATCACAGATCTGATCACAGACATGATCACAGATCTGATCACAGGATCTGATCACAGACCTGTGATCAGATCAGATCACAGATCTGATCACAGACATGATCACAGATCTGATCACATATCTGATCACAGGTCTGATCACAGATCTGATCACAGGTCTGATCACAGATCTGATCACACCAAACGCGTGTCACCAGCTGCTCTTCCTCTAAATCAAATCCCACTGTTCCGTGTTTCTTCCTACAAACTGGGTGAAGGGTTTTACTGAATACATCTGGACATTTAAAGGATCTCAAGTCTGACTTAGAAAAGAAGGAAACAAAGAGGTTTGTCCTCCCACGTAGAAAAATAAATACATAAGTTAAACCCCAGGAGGCGTGTGGCTCTTCTTGTCTGCTACGAGTCATCGTTCTTGAAGCAGCCGTGAAGCTCTGCGGCTGTGAAGTTCTGCAGCGGTGAAGCTCTGCGGCCGTGAAGTTCTGCAGCCATAAAGTTCTGCGAACGTAAAGTTCTGTGGCCGTGAAGCTCTGCGGCCGTGAAGTTCTGCAGCCGTGAAGCTCTGCAGCTGTGAAGTTCTGCAGCCGTGAAGTTCTGCAGCCGTGAAGCTCTGCAGCTGTGAAGTTCTGCAGTTGTGTAGCTCTGCGGCCGTGAAGTTCTGCGGCCATGAAGTTCTGCAGCCGTGAAGCTCTGCAGCTGTGAAGCTCTGCAGCCGTGAAGCTCTGCAGCTGTGAAGTTCTGCAGCTGTGAAGCTCTGCAGCTGTGAAGTTCTGCAGCCGTGAAGCTCTGCGGGCGTGAAGTTCTGCAGCTGTGAAGCTCTGCAGCTGTGAAGTTCTGCAGCTGTGAAGTTCTGCATCTGTGAAGTTCTGCGGCCATGAAACTCTGCAGCTGTGAAGTCCTCGTCCCAGCAGTTCAAGGATGATGGTTTCCAGGTTGCCGCAAGACGATCCATGCTTGCTGGGGCAAGGTGAAGTGGGCGTGGTTCAGGTGGGCGTGGTGAGGTGGGCGTGGTTCAGGATAGGTGGGGGGGGCCGCGGCAGCTCCGCGGCAGGAAGAAGATCCCTGAGCCGACCCTGGAGGCGCTGGACACAGAGAAGAACGGGTCAACAGGCGTGACCCGGGCTGCTGGAACACGGACCGACAGGTAAAGTGACCACACAGCCCCGCCCCCTTTAATGCTCCAACACTTTTATCTAAAACCATAATAAAAGAATCCTCTGACTGTAGTGGGTCTGACTGTTGGGAAACAGATGAAGAACAACCGGAGGCCAAGAGGGAAAGATATCAGCAACTGTGTTAGAGAAATCTGTTGCTTCATGACTTTTTTCCTTTCTGGCTTCATTCTTGTTTCATGAATAATGGAACAATGTTTTTTAATTATATTTTTTAAACTAAAGAAAGCCAGCAGGATTTAAAGAGGCGCATATTACCTCCACCAAGGAGGTTCTGTTTTTGCCGGCGTTTATCTGTCTGTCTGTCTGTGTTCTAAATAACTCAAAAGGTTATGGATGGATTTTGATTACATTTTCAGTAGTTGTCAGAAATGTGAAAAGGAAGAACTGATTTCATTTTGGGTGTGATCCGGAAGAAATCCTGGATTCTGGATCACTTTCAAATTTTCGATAACACTGCAGTCAATGGGGCTGAACATTTTGTTTCTCAATATCTCTGTTAATTATTACCCAAAACTCATGAAATTTGACTCAGGGATGGACAATGGGAACCTCTATCAAATTTCAAAGGCTGATCTGGAACTGATCCAGAACCCGGATTTTATCTCAATCTGTAAATCGCTACATGGGAGAATTGTTGCACTTGACAGGACGGAGATCTTTTCTGGTCCTGGGCTGAGACGCTGAGCTGCAGGTCACTGGCGTCTGGACTGATGTAGAGGTGGTGCCCCCCCCCCCCCCCCCCATCTCCTGCTGTGTTGACACCCCTCAAACTCAGAGGACATCCAGCTATACAGGGCGTCCACTTCTCTCTGAAGGTCTGAGAAGATGTGAATCCAAGGATGTAACTGAAGTGATGTCCACGTGGGACCAGAAACCTCCACTGTGGCGTCATGGACAGGAAACCCTCTCAATGGACCAACGGACTGTTGGCTGCAGGTGGTCCAGTGATGGACTGAGAAGACCATAACGGGTGGATGGACTCACTTCTGGTGATTTTATTTTGATAACTGGGCGACAGACTCTCGGTTCGGGAATATTCTGGCTGTTAATGTTCACGTTGTCCCTGTCTTTGGTGATGTTTGTCTTCCTGGTTGTTAAGGGTGAACTTCTGCTGATGGAGGAAGTGGGCCACCGTAACGAAGCTGGGGGAGGAGGGGGGGTCTAACGCAGGCCCTATTTACATGTAAAGAGCTCTATTAATCAGCCTGGGTGTCATTACAGCGCGGCTCACTGAGCAGAGGAGGCTGGCTGTTAAATAAAATCCAGGGAGCGCTGGAGCCGCCGGCAGCTCATACGTCTTCATTTGAAAACTGTCATGACTCCTAATCAGATTCCAGGAGGAGAGGAGGATGGAAGAAAAGACAGATGGAGGAGGGAGAGAGCGTGGAGATGCTGTTCTACACATTAAATACATCTAAGTGTCAGAGGACGGGCTCTTATTGTGAAAGGTCCCTGTCCCTCCGTTCACCGTGCCTCAGGTTCGGTCCTCTCACCTGAGCTGGCGCTGCAGCTGGCCTCGGTGGGGGCGGTTACATGTAGTGCCACTGGCCGTCCATGCCCATGTTCACGCCCATCCCCCCCAGCGGTCCTGCAGGAAGAGACAGCGTTAAAGAGCAGAGCCTCCAGCAGCAGCAGCCTGCATGGGACGTTTCAGGAGACCGATTTACTTTGCACACCTCCGGGACGGAGGCCCATGTGCTGCTGCCCATCCAGAACGAAGCCTCCCATTGGCTGGCCGTCCGGACTGTACGCCGTCGCCTGGCTCACTGTGGGAGGAGCAACCAGACGGTCAGAGACGGCTGCTGTAACGTTTCCCGCCTCCCTCAGTCTGCAGCTGCGGCGGGTTCACGTACCTGCTCTGTTGGACTGGTCGATCATCGGTTGGACTATCCTCCTCCGTGCGTTGATGAACCTGAAAAACAGGAACAATGTCATGTGATCTCTGTGCACAGACTACAGAGATTCCTTCAGTTTTATAACTTTGTTGGGTCAATGATGAGAAATATTCTGAAAAAGACCCAATCACAATCTCAAATACTCAGAAAGTGTGTGTGTGAGTCAAACAGGTCATGATGTCAGCGTTATGGATGTAACGATATGGAAAAATTGATATCCCGATAATAGTGACCAAATTATCACGGTTTTTATCAGGAGAAGAACGACGGTCCTTCACAGGTCTGGGTCGTGGGGGCAGTAGCCAGACCTTCAACCACCTCCAGCTCTTCTGGGAGGTGACCGCGGCGTTGGCAGGTCTGCAGAGACATCATCTCTCCGGTGAGTCTCCTGGCTGGACGTGACGAAACACCAGGAGGTCCATGAGGAATCCTCAACCTCCTCCTCTCCATGTGGAGGAGCAGCGACTCCACTCAGTCTCTTTAATGACTGAACTTCTCCTCGTCTCTCTAGCCACCATGGGGGAAACTAACTTCAGTCTAGTCTTTATGATGTTAGTCTCAAGGTTATTATCGTTAACAAAAACGAATGAAATAACGAAAACTAGAATTGAAAAAACATTTTTGTTAACTGAAATAAAATAAAAATGAGTTTTTAAAAAAACGATAACCAACTGAAACTGTATTATGTGTTTATAAAATGAACTAAAATTAACTATAATAATATCAAGAACATCCTTCGTTTTCATGTTTGTAAATTTTTTCTCATAAACGTTTGAAATCTATTAACTTCACTCCGCCGTACAACAACAACAACTGCAAAAAAAAAAAAAAGTGATCAGCAGTGATGGCTGCGGCAAAAGTTGGGAGAAAGCGTCTCAGTCCTATTTGGGATTTCTTTGACTATGACTGTGTTAACGATAAAAATAAGTGCCTTGTTGTAGAAGCAGGTGATACAATGTGTGGAATACTTCTGAAGGAGAAAAAAACCCACGAATCTGAAAGTCCATTTGAAAAGCTCACACAAGAAGGCTAACCAAGAGTAGCTGGATAAGCTAGCCTAAGCTAGCCCCCTGGAAAGAAGGCTAACCAAGACTAGCTGGATAAGCTAACTTAAGCTAGCCCCCTGGAAAGAAGGCTAACCAAGACTAGCTGGATAAGCTAGCCTAAGCTAGCCCCCTGGAAAGAAGGCTAACCAAGACTACCTGGATAAGCTAGCCTAAGCTAGCCCCCTGGAAAGAAGGCTAACCAAGACTACCTGGATAAGCTAGCCTAAGCTAGCCCCCTGGAAAGAGAAGCTACAGCTGCAGGCCAGTCAGCGTTGGGAAGGAACGGGAGAAAACTGCGACTATAATGGACTGTTTCCACCGGCGACCAAACAGCTGCTGGTCAGTAAATACGCAGGAACTCCACACGTGGGAAGACGCATTGATAAATATGTTTATTGAGACCGGAATGTAAACACGACTTTGTGATTCGATAGCCTTCAAAAAGTTCAGTGCTTCACTCGAACCAAAATTACAACCCTAATTTACAAAATAAAACTAAAACTAACACTGAAACTAATAAAAGCTATACTAAAACGAAGTATTTCAAAACAAAAACTAATAAAAACGATCAAAACTGCTCTAAAAACAAATTAAAACTAACTGAATTTGAAAAACTAAACTAAAAACTAAAACTAATGGAAAGTCTTTCAGTCTTTCATTAATAACCCAGAGCTGGTGACCACAGGTGAAGGTTGGAACAAAGATCTGCCCATAAACATTGATCCACCTGTCAGTCTCAAGCAGACCCTGAAATACTTGAACCTCTGAGAGGACGTTCCCTCCATGTGACTGAGGACCGTGGTCTCAGAGATGGAGGTTATTCACACTCGGCTGAGTCTGGTTCATCTGTAGGTACCAGAAGGTCCCACATCCATCTGATCCAACACTGGTACACCAGGAGAAACAGCATCACAGTCTGAACCCCAGAGCAACAACCAGAGACCTGGTGTCGATGTTCACGGAAAGAAGATGCACCGCACGGCTGGAGAAAGCCACTGCTCCAGAACCAGAACAGGTCCAGTCAGTCTGGACCGGTGAGGAGAAGAGCTGACCTACCAGTTGTTGACCTGAAGGATGGTCAGACCCGTGTCCTGAGCCAGCTGCTTCTTCTGCTCCTCTGAGGGGTACGGGTGCTGGAAGACAAAGAGAAGACGTCATGAAGAGAGAAGATGGAGACAGACTGCTTCCTCCATCCAGAACCAAAATCCACAGACCTGCTCTCCTGGAGGAACCTGACCTGCCTGACTCTGTCTGAAACTCCTCTAGACAGCCGCCACTCACCTCCTCCCTCAGCGTCACTCCACCCTGCCTTTCCCGGGGCCACAGTGGCTCTGAGGGTCTGTGCTGGGGGACTTTCAGGGGGTCTCAGGACCCTCGCTGGATCCAGTTTTGACCCTTCAGCTCTCTGGTAACTTCATCTGTCCACAGTCAGAGAGACTCCTGACTGGGCGCCCCTACTGTGAAGCACGGAGGTGGTAGTGTGATGGTCTGGGCAGCTATTTTGTTCCTTTGACGGGACCGCAGAGTGGAGATCCTTCCAAGGAGTTCCTGGAGTTTTGGTGACAGACCGTCTCATCCTCTTTCATGAATGTAGCTCCCCTCGAGTCTCTGTATGTAAATGTAGTCAAATATTGTGTCTTCACGTGTGTGTGTGTGTGTGTGTGTGTGTGTGTGTTGGCTGAGCCTTAAGGCGGTTTGAGGATCTCATCTGCTCCTGATGACCACAGGAGGTGGTGAGGACCTGACAGCAGCAGGATGGAGGATGACCCTTGACCCTGCTCTGAGGATTTGTCTGCCATCTGCCGCCACACACACACACACACACACACACACAGACATACACATTCTTGTATTTGCCCCTCAGGGGGCCCAACAGTTTTTTGCTCATTTATGGGGTCCACACTTTCCATTGGTTCTACAAGGGTGTAAAAAATCAGGTAGAGTTAAAAAAAATCACTTTAATTTAACAGAATTCTGAAGTTTTGTCTCCATTTCAGTTTTTTGGTCACTTGAGGGGCCCGTTTCTAACATAACCTACATGTGAGGTCCAGTATTACACACACACACACAGCTGTAGACGTAAAGGCCTCGCTGTGAGATGTCTGACTAAACAGATTCCTGGACCTCAACGTTGGTTGTTGGTAAGTTCTGCTACGATAAGCTAATTAATCCAGTTAGAAATATTATTAACAAGTGGGAAACATTTGAGGATGGCACACACACACAGGCCACGGTTACATGATGTTTTTTAATTCGGAATTCATTATTCCGAATTAAATAATTTAGAATTAAACTATTTTCCATCAAGTTTGCATGGAAATAGTAATTCCGAATTGAGGTTTACATGGAAAACACGTTTGATCGGCTTTATCCAATTCCGCTTAAGGTCTGGGGGTTGGGAAGGGTTCTGATTGGATGGGCGGGGGGGGGGGGGGGGGGGGGGGGGGGGCGGAGACGTCTTTACGTATTTACATCTACCGGAAGAAAACAAACTTACTCGATTAGCAACAACACGGAGGACTACATTATTAGCTTCCTTTTTGGACTTGTTTTGATTTTATTTTTGAAGCAGCAGCACGACAACATTTAACCTAGCCGCTACAACTTTGAAAAGCTCACAATTTTTATGTTTCCTGCTACCTGTTCATTTAATTATTTCCAGTTCCTCCAAGCTATTTATTAAATAAATCGTCTCTGCTCTTGACCACCGTTTACTGCGTGCTGCCATCTTGAAACTTTGTTTCGAAAAACAAGCCCAGCGCGGAATATAAGCGTCATCGCGACAGACGGGCAAGAGAACAAGCATGCACAGAAAGACCGGAATTAATTTAACGCGGAATGAGTGTATACATGACCGTGGAATTATTCTATTCGGATTTAAAATCAGAATAAACCAGCCACTTACTTCGGAATTAAATTTAATTCGGAATGGACATTTTCATTCGGACATGGTAATTTTTAATCATTTTAAATCAGATTAAATTTAAATTCTGAATTAAAGAGGAATTAAACTTCCCATGTAAACGCATTAACAGACACACAAACCCAGAGAGCTTCATGTTAGAGCGTCGAGGAGCTCTCTGAACCAGCAGAACCTCCTCTGTGTGGAGCTCTGTTAATGGTAATGAATGTGTCGTCATGGGGAGGAGGAGCTTACCGTGAGGTGCTGGAAGAGCCACGCCCTCATTATGTTTGTCGCCACCTTGGGGAAGATGCCTCGCTTCTTCTGCCTCTTCTTGTCGTGGTCGTCCTCGTCCCCCGTCCCCGGAGACGCCAGGCTGTTGTCCAGGCCGTCCCCTGCAGTCAGAGGAGAGAGCGTTGTACCTCTGTGTGACACCGTTTTAACGGCCCGAGACCCCAAGACCCTCCCTCACACCTCCGCTGGACTCACGGGGGGTGGGGGGGGCTCTAACACGAAACTGAGAGCTATTAATTCAATCTGAACCGATGCATCTGACATGAGGTAATGACTGCAGGAGCTGCGCCGCTGACACAGAAATAATGAGGCCTCCAAGAGCAGCAGCTCCAGCGCCGGAGACGAGACCAGCGACTTCCTGGAGACCCGAGTCCGAGTCCTGATTCAGGACTGAGACTCACTGAGGCAGAACGAGGGGCTCATCAGGGTGTGAAGCTGCAATCCTGATCTTCTTTCAAGAGTTCCACCCTGACGAACCGGCGTCCTCCATCTGGAAACACAAGGGGGCGCTCCCTCCCTCCGCCCCGCCTCCCCCCACTCGCTGCCATTAATTGTGCATCAGCCGAGATGATCTGCTCTTAGCAGCGGTGGTTATTTTTCCAGCCCTCGGGGCAGAGGAGCCTTGAAAGCCTGCCTGCAGGGCACGTGAATAATGCATCTGAGCGGCTCCGCCCCTGAAGTGGCGCAGGAACTCCACTTTCCTTCAGAGTCGCCCCGACACGTCTTCTTGTTTCTGGAGACGCATCAATCAAACGTGCGTACACAAGCCATGTTTATGCATAAATATTTCAGTTAATGACCCCGGACCAGCTCTGGGAGCTGTGGGGGGGGGAGTTGAGGACGGCGTCCCGCTCTGACTCACGGTCCAGAACCTTCCAGCTCTTCTTTGTTCTGTTGTCCTTCACCTCAACATGGTGGCAGGCAGGTCAAACGCTGAAACATTAACTTTCGGTAAAATTAAAGCCCAACTCTTTTAATCCCAAATAAAAGCTCAGCTGAACGTTAACGTGTAACTTTATTTAACAAAGACTGAAGTCAATATACAGTGATCCCTTATTTTTCGCGGATAATGGGGACCGGCGCCCCCCCACGTAAATCAAAATCCTTAAACTGGAGCCGGAGCCCCCCGAGCCTCAATAATGTGTTTAAAATATGTTTAAAAACCGCAAAAAAGTATCGAGGCACTGCAGCGAAACAAGACAAAGGCTCAACTGTGGTCTTTCTGTTACCTTCACAGCCTCTGGTCTCTGAACCGTAGTGAAGAAACCGCTGGTATTGTGCTATTTTTGGCTCGTAATTAGCGGCTAACACGCTAACAACAACAAAACAAAGGTTTTGTTGTATTGTTGGGCTCCTGTCGGTTAACAGAGAATGTAAATCTATACACGCTGGGCTGCTGTTGATGCTCACTACACTTTTCATCTAACCCTGTTTTCGTTCTGCCGTCCCACGACACACACACTCCATTACCCATAAGGCCACTCCATTACCCATAAGACTACCTTCTTAAAGGGGCCAGGCTGGCTCACAGCATTTCTTCACTGTGATAGAACGCGTACAACATCCTGTGATGTTTCTGCGATTTTTAAAATGTTTTTTTAATTATATTATATATTTCTGAAAAATCCGCAAATAACTAAAACCGCGGAACTTAAAGCGCGAATTGGCGAGGGATCACTGTAAAGACCAAAGACACCGTGTGGACAGAGGAGCTCTCAATGAACTTAATCATCTGCAGGTGTGCTGAACTGGAACAATCAGGTGTGTGTTAACACAATGCCAAGAGGGAACGACATCAGCAATCGTCTTAGAAGCAATCGTCTTAGAAGCAAGCGTCGCTGCACGTCAGTCTGGAACGGGTCATAAAACAATTTTCAAGCAACTTGGAGTTGATTTGACAGTAAAGCAGAAATCATTCAAGACAGTTCTCAATCTTCCCGGCTGTGGTGGTCCCAGCAGATTTACCCCCCAAGATAACGTTCTGCAAATCTGTTCTCCGGACAGGTGAGACCAAAGTGGAGTTGTTCAGCCTCAATGTCCTGAACCGTGATTGGAGAAACCGGATTAAGACGGTATTTCAGCCGATACACCTCATAGCTACTGTCAAGCACGGTGGTGGAGGAGTGATGATTTGGGGACCTGGACACCTCCTTGGTTCACCTCACTGAGTGGACCATGAACTCCTCTGTACACCAGAGTGTTCTGGAGACCGATGTGAGTCCATCTGTCTGACAGCTGAAGCTTGGC
This sequence comes from Hirundichthys speculiger, assembly GCA_018398805.1. NCBI lineage: Eukaryota > Metazoa > Chordata > Actinopteri > Beloniformes > Exocoetidae > Hirundichthys > Hirundichthys speculiger. The sequence goes on along the minus strand of JAGFBZ010002415.1, from coordinate 77,063 downwards.
GGCTGAAAATGGGTCATGTGACAGGAAACACAGCAGAAAACCTGCATCTGAATGACTGAAGGACAGAACAGTCAAGAATCTGGGACGTTCTGGTCATCCATCTATCACCTATATTAACTTATTCCTAATTAAGCTCACAGGGGTCTGCTGGAGCCCAGTCACCAGTCCATCACAGGGCCATAGACCACCAACCAGCCACACCTGAGGGGAAATCAGAACCAGAGACTCCAAACCAAGAACCTTTTTACTGTGATGTAACATCACTGACCCCCAGCTTCATTTCTCCTGAATAAATAACAGAACAGGACCTGAAAGACGGGTCTATGCTGATGTTCATCAGAACCACTACGATCACATTATATCTATTATGTTTTAAAAAAAAATAAAGAAATAATACAAAACAAAGGGACTGCTATGACAGAAGTTTTATTTCCTGTTTTATGTCATTAATCCCTATTTTTCATTTATCTTTTACACTAATCTGGAGGGTTATATGTGTGAATGGATGTTAATGAAAGAAAGAAAGAAGGAAGGAAGGAAAGAAAGAAAGAAAGAAAGAAAGAAAGAAAGAAAGAAAGAAAGAAAGAAAGAAAGAAAGAAAGGAGGGTTTAGGGTTTGATCTCCTGCAGCCGCGGGGCAGATCCTCCGCTACAGTAATTGTTTCTGACTGTTCTCTGGAAAATCGGCTAATCCGACCAGAGTGTGTTCACGCTCAAACTCCTACAACCGTGGAAGTTGTCCCTTTCACCCCTCCTCCTCCTCCTCCTCCTCCTCCTCCTCTTCTCACTTCGCCTCACACTCTTCCCCTCCATCCACCGCTGCTCTACTTGCTTCCTGCATCATTTCTGTTTCTATCGTTTCTGTCAGACTGGACTCACAGTCGTGTTGTGAAGTTGGCCAACCACAAATTTAATTGAATGTTTCTGGGTAGAAATCGTGTGATTTTAATGGGTCAGTGTTCAGAGTTATAACCTTATTTAAGGCATTAAGGCCGAGCGACTCCACATCTGTCCATCTGAGCGTGCTCTTCATGGACAGAAGAAAAGCCTTCCAATCAGTCTTCTGACTGAGCTGTCAGCGACTTTAACGTGTGACATGCTCAGTGAAGCCTCTGGGCTCTCAGTGAAGCCCTCGGGGGGGTTTCTTTGTTATTTCTGAGCATCTTTTTCTGACCTGGGTGTAGATCTGCTGGGAAGACTGACAAATGTCTTTGCTCCTGTGAATCATTTTTAATGTTTCCGTGTAGAGTTAATTTCATGACCTATTATTAATTTATGTGAGGCACCGTTCCCTTCTCTAGAACAGTTGCTGATGTCGTTCCATCATGGCATTATGTTAGCACAGACCTGAATCGTTCAGACCAGGAAACATCTGTTATAGAGGTCTGCAGACCTGCTGAAGGTAAATGTCTATATCTACATAATGGTGACCTTGTTTGACTCTTTCACGTTTGAGGACACTTTGAAGTGAAGGAGGCCAGGAATCGAACCATCAACCCTCACTGAACAGCAGCGGTCATCTACTCGCCCCCCCCCCCGATCCACAGCCGCCGCGGTGGCGAGGCAATGTGTCGGTGAGACGAAGCGCGGGACGGCTAGCAGAACTGATTGCTGCATTACTGATGCAAAGCCAGCGTGGTGTTTCTAATGAGCTGATCCATCACCATGACACCTCCTGACTCCTCCCCTTTCAGGCAGGAGCCACTGATGTAAACACAACACTGTGGAAGGTCTCTGGAGGTCTCTGAGGGTCCCCCCCCCCATCTCCCCAGACAATAGAGGACAGTTTCGGTGCAGCTGTGATGTCACTGGTATGTTCCTCCAGCTCCAGGAATGCAGAAGAAGGGGACGTGTGCAGGATCTCCCACTGCCCCCCCCCCCCACCACCACCACCACCACCAACACCACACAACCTCCCAGAGAGCTCAGCTCCATTTAAGAATGTGGTGAACATCTGTCACCTCTAGGATGCAGATAGCAGAGACAACATCACACAGCAACCAGGAGCTCAGAGAGGCAGAAGCTCCTCCTGTGGTTGGAAGCTCCTCCTCCTGTGGTTGGAAGCTCCTCCTCCTGCGGTTGGAAGCTCCTCCCTCTGGTTGTCCAGGGACAACAAATCACATCACTACTTCTTTGTGTTCCCAAATTACATTTTAAGAGGTTTGTCCAGACCGTGGAAGCGTAGCTAACGACATCGCAGTCACTTCCTGTTAGAATTCAAATCAAGTGATTCCAGAAATTTACACTTTTTAGAGATTCTCACCACCATCTTTCCCTTCATGCTTTAAAAAACTGGAACATCTCAAATGGAATTACTGGGTTTGTCTCTTTTGATTCAATCTATTTTCTGCTTTAGCGCTGACGACCCACAATTCCCTCCTCTCTAACCACACATTTCATGCACACAGTTCATGCACAGACATGCAAACATGTCATTGACGCAGGCGGACAGATGATCCACGTGCATGAATAATGAATGAGCTCCATCATCTTCTGTGCATCTGTAGTTCTTTAGCAGTATCGTCTTAAGTCAGAGACGTCTGCAGGAGGTCCTCCCTGACATGACTCTGTTCCATTCATCCATCTATTAGCTCCCGCTTGGTCCGGAGTCGGGTCACGGGGGCAACAGCTTCAGCAGAGGCCCAGACCTCCCTCCCTCACCCCAGCTACCTCCAGCAGCTCCTCTGGGAGAATCCTGAGGTGTTCCCAGTCCAGCTGAGAGATATAATCTCTCCAGCGGGTCTTCCCTGTGGTCTTCTCCCAGTTGGACATGCCCGAAACACCTCTCCAGGGAGGCGTCCGGGGGGCATCCTAACCAGATGTCCGAACCATCTCAACTGGCTCCTCTCGATGTGGAGGAGCAGCATCTCTACTCTGAGTCTCTCCTGATGGCTGAACTTCTCCTCCTATCTCTAAGGGAGAGTCCAGCCACCCTGGAGGAAACTCATTTCAGCTGCTGGTATCAGTGATCTCCTTCTTTCAGTCTCTACAGTTCATGACCACAGGTGAGGGTTGGAACAAAGATCTACCAGGAAACAGAGTCTCAGATCTCTCTTCACCACAACAGACCAGTACAGAGTCACCACCACAGCAGACGCTCACCAATCCATCTGGAGATCTCCTGCTCCTTTCTCCATCACTGGTGAACCAGACCCAGAGATACTGAAACTCCTCCACTGGAGGCAGAACCTCACTCCCAACCTGGAGAAGACCTTCTACCCTTTTCAGACTGAGGACCATGGTCTCAGATCTGGGGGTGCTGGTTCTCATCCCTGCTGTGAACCGCTCCAGTGGGAGCTGAAGATCTCCACCTGATGGTTCCAACAGGACCAGGTCCTCCTCCAACAGCAGAGATGAAATCCTGACACCACTGAACTGGAACCCCTCTGCTCCTTGGCTGCTCCTAGAAATTCAGTCCATCAACGTGATGAACAGAACCAGAGACAAAGATCAGCCCTGATGGAGTCCAGCTCTCACTGGAAACCAGTCCAACTCTCACTGGAAACCAGTCCAGCTCTCACTGGAAACCAGTCCAGCTCTCACTGGAAACCAGTCCAGCTCTCACTGGAAAACAGTCTGACTACAACCATCAATGTGGACCAGACTCCCACTCCGTTTGTACAGGGACTGGACAGCCCGTAACAACAGGCCCAGTACTCCATACTCCTGGAGGGCCCCCCACAGGACCCCCCCGAGGGACACGGTCAAATGTCTTCTCCAAGTCCACACAACACATGTGGACTGGTTGGGCAAATTCCCATGATCCCTCCAGGACCCAAGTGAGGGTCTAGAGCTGGTCCAGTGTTCCAGGACCAGGACTGAACCCACATGGATCCTCCTGTATCCGGGATTCAACGATCGATCGAACTCTTTTCTCCAGCAGACCTGCATAGACCCGACCAGGGAGGCTGAGGAGTCTGGTTCTCCTGGAGAACCAGACTGGAACACACCCTCCGGTCCCCCTTCTTAAAAAGGGGGAACCACCACCCCGGTCTGCCGGTCCAGAGGTACTGACCCTGATGTCCATGCGATGTTTCAGAGACTCCAGGAATGCAGAAGAAGAAGACGTGTGCAGGATTTCCCACCCCCCCCCCCCCCCCCCCCCCCACCACCACCACCACACCACCACCCCCACCAACACCCACCCCACCACCCACAACCTCCCAGAGAGCTCAGCTCCATTTAAGAATGTGGTGAACATCTGTCACCTCTGGGATGCAGATAGCAGAGACAACCATCACACAGCAACCAGGAGCTCAGAGAGGCAGAAGCTCCTCCTGTGGTTGGAAGCTCCTCCTGTGGTTGGAGGCTCCTCCTGTGGTTGGAAGCTCCTCCTCCTGTGGTTGGAAGCTCCTCCTCCTGTGGTTGGAAGCTCCTCCTCCTGCGGTTGGAAGCTCCTCCCTCTGGTTGTCCAGGGACAACAAATCACATCACTACTTCTTTGTGTTCCCAAATTACATTTTAAGAGGTTTGTCCAGACCGTGGAAGCGTAGCTAACGACAGCGCAGTCACTTCCTGTTAGAATTCAAATCAAGTGATTCCAGAAATTTACACTTTTTAGAGAATCTCACCACCATCTTTCCCTTCATGCTTTAAAAAAACTGGAACATCTCAAATGGAATTACTGGGTTTGTCTCTTTTGATTCAATCTATTTTCTGCTTTAGCGCTGATGACCCACAATTCCCTCCTCTCTAACCACACATTTCATGCGCACAGTTTACAGCACACATGCAAATATGTCATTGACGCAGGCGGACAGATGATCCACGTGCATGAATAATGAATGAGCTCCATCAATCTTCTGTGCATCTGTAGTTCTTTAGCAGCGTCGTCTTAAGTCAGAGACGTCTGCAGGAGGTCCTCCCTGACATGACTCTGTTCCATTCATCCATCCATTAGCTCCCGTTTGGTCCGGAGTCGGGTCACGGGGCCAACAGCTTCAGCAGAGGCCCAGACCTCCCTCCCTCACCCCAGCTACCTCCAGCAGCTCCTCTGGGAGAATCCTGAGGTGTTCCCAGTCCAGCTGAGAGACATGATCTCTCCAGTGTGTCCTGGGTCTGCCCCGTGGTCTCCTCCCAGTTGGACATGCCCGAAACACCACTCCAGGGAGGCGTCCGGGGAGCATCCTAACCAGATGCCCGAACCACCTCAACTGGCTCCTCTCCATGTGGAGGAGCAGCAGCTCTACTCTGAGTCTCTCCTGATGGCTGAACTTCTCCTCCTATCTCTAAGGGAGAGTCCAGCCACCCTGGAGGAAACTCATTTCAGCTGCTGGTATCAGTGATCTCCTTCTTTCAGTCTCTACAGTTCATGACCACAGGTGAGGGTTGGAACAAAGATCTACCAGGAAACAGAGTCTCAGATCTCTCTTCACCACAACAGACCGGTACAGAGTCACCACCACAGCAGACGCTCACCAATCCATCTGGAGATCTCCTGCTCCTTTCTCCATCACTGGTGAACCAGACCCAGAGATACTGAAACTCCTCCACTGGAGGCAGAACACTCCCAACCTGGAGAAGACCTTCTACCCTTTTCAGACTGAGGACCATGGTCTCAGATCTGGAGGTGCTGGTTCTCATCCCTGCTGTAATCCGCTCCAGTGGGAGCTGAAGATCTCCACCTGATGGTCCCAACAGGACCAGGTCCTCCTCCAACAGCAGAGATGAAATCCTGACACCACTGAACTGGAACCCCTCTGCTCCTTGGCTGCTCCTAGAAATTCAGTCCATCAACATGATGAACAGAACCAGAGACAAAGATCAGCCCTGATGGAGCCCAGCTCTCACTGGAAACCAGTCCAACTCTCACTGGAAACCAGTCCAGCTCTCACTGGAAACCAGTCTGACTACAACCATCAATGTGGACCAGACTCCCACTCCGTTTGTACAGGGACTGGACAGCCCGTAACAACAGGCCCAGTACTCCATACTCCTGGAGTACCCCCCACAGGACCCCAGACTCCTGGAGGGCCCCCCACAGGACCCCCCCGAGGGACACGGTCAAATGTCTTCTCCAAGTCCACAGAACACATGTGGACTGGTTGGGCAAATTCCCATGATCCCTCCAGGACCCAAGTGAGGGTCTAGAGCTGGTCCAGTGTTCCAGGACCAGGACTGAACCCAGATGGATCCTCCTGTATCCGGGATTCAACGATCGATCGAACTCTCTTCTCTAGCAGACCTGCATAGACCCGACCAGGGAGGCTGAGGAGTCTGGTTCTCCTGTAACTGGAACACACCCTCCGGTCCCCCTTCTTAAAAAGGGGAACCACCACCCCAGTCTGCCAGTCCAGAGGTACTGGTCCTGATGTCCATGCGTTGTTTCAGAGACTTGTCAACCAAGACAGTCCTACAACATCCAGAGCCTTCAGGAAGTCAGGAGTCCTGCCACCGTGCAGCTTCTTAATGACCTCAGCGACGTGACTCTGTTCTGTTTTATTATTATATCAGTAGATTTTTCATGAATATAAATGCAACATTCTGGTTTCCCTGAAGGATTAGAAAAGCATCAGTCATCCGTTTATTTTCCAATCCATTATTGATCACTGCATCTTCTGTAACTGCTTCATCTCGTTCAGGATCATGGAGGGGGCGGAGTCTGTGACCCTGAACCGACCTGAGCGCCATTTAATTCTGGTTCCATAAATCACGACCCGCTGTGAACTGTCATGTGTTGTTGTTGTGTTTAGCTCATTTCAGGACCAGAAGATGTCTTTTATTTAGTCCTGGAGTCCTTGCTGATCACGGGGTTGGATCCACATCGTGAATTAAGTCATTTCAGTTTCAAACTGGGTTTTTATCTGCAGATGTTTGCGGTTTAGCTGCAGCGGTTTACCGTGCAGACGAGCCCTTCAAACTCACATGTTCGTTGCTCTTTTCGTTCCTTTTATATGCCCTGTCCAAGTTGGATAAATCCCCAAAACCCAAATTCGACCAGACAAGACCTCCCTGAGCTGGTTTCATCAAGAGGCGTGGCCAACATTCGCTCTGTCACGGCCCAGTTAGCCAGTTTACTTTGCTAAACAAGACACTTGAAAAGACCTGTTACTTTTCCCAACCGTTTGCACTAAATCGATCTGCGGTGTTGGTCTGCCCTGCTGTTTCATTCAAAGCTTCTCTTCGTAACTAACCTTTCGGTAAGCACCGCCCCCTTCCTAGTTACTGTTGCTAGGTCGGACAAACTCAGGAGTGTGTTATTTCGCTTTTTTTCCGATGTGTATCATCAGTGTAAATATTAAACTATAATAACTCCATGATTAAATATTGCTGCTGGTGACCTGCAACAGTGACTCGAGGTGTCCAGAACGTTTGGAGGGACATTTTTATTCTCTTTCCCAAACCAAAACAAACGCTGGAAAAATGCAGCTGTAGGTTAAGTTGCGTCCGTCCACACAAGCAACTGAACGCCAAATAAAACAGTTTTTATAGTTTGGTCCCTGAACACCTGGACGGCCCAGATGTTCCAACCATCCGTCCAGGACTCACCACCTGTGTGGTCCGGTCCCTGACCTCCAGGACTGATCTTCAGTTACTCCACCTGGTTAAGGTAAGTGACAGATCAGGTCCCGCCCCCAACAGGCCTGGTCCATTATTATTAATGGACACGTGTCCGTCCTCGCCCCTCCGGCTGTGTTTGACTCTTTCCTGAGATAAAAGTCCAAGAAGCTGAGGAGAAGCAGCAGGGTCCCATCGTTCATCCTCTCCTCTCCCTTTGTTCTGTCCTCTCATCCCAGCGGGGGGGCTTTCTCCCCCCGTCCTCAGCGCAGTAACGTTCTCCGTGGGTCTGAAGATCACAGATGTTCAGAGTGTCAAGCGCTCAGCTCGTCTTCCTTGTGATGTGAAAGATCCTTCCATTGTCTCTCCACAGCTCAACAGTTTGGTTTATTTTCAGCACGACTGATGATGGGAAAAACACAAAACAAGCCATAAAACCCTTCCAGCCTCCGTCAGGAATCACATGACGAGCAGGAAGACCAGCGAAGCTGGACGCCATCAGAGGAAGGAAGGAGCAGACAACAGCAGCAGACGGGCTGAACCAACTCAGAAGATCTCCCAGGTGGCAGCAGCAAGGCCTGCTGGCCACTGACCTTCACATCTGACTTCACCTGATGAGGTGCACAAACATTCACACCTGTACAGATGTGAAGACCACAACTGTCTTCTGAACCAGCTAAAGAAGATCGACTCACTGTTGCAGCCCCTAGTGGATCAGTCGAGGAACTGCCATTTTCTTAGCTTCCTGTTTTGTGACCTGCCGGATGTAGCCCCTCAGTGAAACCAGTAAAACTGTCTGGGAACTCAGGAGGAAACTCATGCTTCGTTATTTAACCTTGTTCCTAAAAATCAAGATTTGCTCTTCAGACGAGGAGGAGACATTCACAGTGAAATAAAATAAAATAAAATAAAATAATAAAATCAAGTAAAATAAAATAAAAGAATAAAATAAAATAATAAAATAAGATAAAGTAAAATAAAATAAAAAAAATTAAATTAAATTAAATTAAATTAAATTAAATTAAATTAAATTAAATTAAATTAAATTAAATTAAATTAAATTAAATTAACAAAGTCAATGGAAAGAATGACATTTCTTTTGTTTTGTTTTTTAATATTATCCCTACCTTTTCTGATTTGGGGAAAATTAAAAATCAAATCAAAATAATCTTTTGTTTTTAATGTAATAATTCCACCTGAATGATAAAAAAAGAGAATACAGATATTTTAATCTGCATTCTACACATTTTATTATTTTGATTTAAAATAAAATAAAATAAAATAAAATAAAATAAAATAAAATAGTCACAGTCAATGAAAAAATAACAGCTTTTTTTCTTTTCTGAATTGGGGTTAATGAAAAATTTAAAGAGTAAAATACCTCAATATTTATGTATTTACTTTTAAAAAAAATGATTTAAACAGTTCATCTGAAAGAAAGAGAATACGGATAGTTTAATCTGAATTATCATCCTGTTTTGTTAATTTGATTTAAAATCAAAGGAAATAAAATAAATCATCAAAGTAAATGAAAGAATTCTAACTTAAAAAAAAAACTGTCCCAACTCTGTCTTAATGGATGTGTAATTAAGTTATTATAATACATGAATTCATGACAGATGTCAGGGAAGAAGACGTCCATCTAAACTTCTCTGAGCTGCTTTTCTTTCTTCAGTTTTCTCCACAAACACACATGAAGAAGATGAAGAAGAGCCACCGCTGTCACAGAGGACAGAGCTGCATGGACATGGACACAGGAGACAACTCACCAAGTTCACTGGAGTTGTCCCCTCCCTGGGAGATGTGTCCCCCGCTGGATGGTCCCGGGGTCCCCACGGAGGGTGTGGAGTGGGCCTCGTCCATGTCTCTCCAGGATGCTGGGTTCTGGCAGGTGAGGAGGTGAGGAGACGAGGAGAAACGAGAGGAGGTGTGAGTTCCGTGAGCAGAGACGGACAGTCAGGGAGGACCAGAACGTCACCATCAGAGACCATCAGTGGACCAGATCAGTCTGAACCGGATCTGAGCAGAGCTGGACTCAGACCCGTATTTAATGGGAGGACTGGCTCGGCCTCTCTCTCTCTTTCTCACACACACACACACACACACACACTCTAGTCTCAGCGTCAGCTGGTCGCCGGATGGTGATCAGCTGACGATCTGGACAAAGCAGCAGCCTGAATGAAAGCTCTCAGCCACACGGCCTCTTTCTCATCCTGCCACGTTGTAATTACGGCTCCTCAGAGCTGCCATATGTTTCACCTTCTTCAGGCTAATTAAAGGCCTTCTTCAGGCCGCCGTGGCTCCGCCTCCAGACTCATGAGTAGGTGAAGACAACTGAGCCAACATCTATTACAGCAAAGGAGCTGGAGGAGCAGACAGAAGGTGGAGACAGCTTCTATGAACGTCCAGCAGCTCGTTTCTCAGACGAGGATGACGTCCTGAATGAGGAGAAAAACATTCGACACAATCAACTAAACTGGAAACCGTCCAGCGCTGCTCTCCATCTGCAGGTGCACGTCAGACCCAGTCACGTCTCCAGCTGACCTCCACGCTAACAACTCCGGTTTCAAGGACCAGCCGGCTGCTTGGCATGTTTAAACATCACTTCACCTGAGAGCGTTTCTGATTTATCCGTCTGGGTGAAAGAAATATAAAACATCTGTTCAGGTCGCCATGAACAGTTTTGGTTCAGAAGTGACAGAGACTCTAGATGAGATAGAGAAAATTCAATATTCCTCTGAAAATATACAATCAGGTACATATGTACACCTGCAGATCTACTTCTAGATATCTATGTTTGAACTACAGATTTACTTTTGGATATGTATGTTTAAATTGCAGATCTACTTCTAGATATGATTAAACTGCAGATCTGCTACTAAATATCTATGTTTAAACTGCAGATCTACTTCTAGATATCTATATTTAAACTGCAGATCTACTGCTAGATATCTATGTTTAAACTGCAGATCTACTTCTAGATATCTATGTTTGAACTGCAGATCTACTTCTAGATATCTATGTTCAAATTCAGATAACTTCTAGATCTATGTTTAATGCAGATCTACTGCTAGATATCTATGATCAAACTACAGATCTACTTTTGGATATCTATGTTTAAATTGCAGATCTACTTCTTTATATCTGTTTAAACTGCAGATCTACTGCTAGATATCTATGATCAAACTACAGATCTACTTTTGGATATCTATGTTTGAACTGCAGATCTACTGCTAGATATCTATGTTTAAACTGCAGATCTACTTCTAGATATCTATGTTTGAACTGCAGATCTACTTCTAGATATCTATGTTCAAATTGCAGATCTACTTCTAGATATCTATGTTTAAGTTGCAGATCTACTGCTAGATATCTATGATCAAACTACAGATCTACTTTTGGATATCTATGTTTAAATTGCAGATCTACTTCTTTATATCTGTTTAAACTGCAGATCTACTGCTAGATATCTATGATCAAACTACAGATCTACTTTTGGATATCTATGTTTGAACTGCAGATCTACTGCTAGATATCTATGTTTGAACTGCAGATCTACTTCTAGATATCTATGTGTCAGTTATCACAGTTCGCTGCTTCTCCAGCTGAAAACAGGAAGTGACACGTCAGCGTTGCGTAACTTCCTGCAGGTTTTTCGACCATCAGAGAAGATTCTGGAGACTCATTGTATCCTGATTCCTTCATCAATATTTCCAGTTGATGGAATCAATATCAGATCAATTCTCCTGGAAAATTGACTTTTAAAACTCAGTTTTTATCCAAGCACCAGAAAAGAATTGAACTCCTCTGTAAAAAACTATTTGAATTAATTCAGTTAATTTGCATTAATTAGTTTGTGTTGTCTTTATTTGTCTGCACTCTTTCGTTGAAGTTAATCAATAAACAACAATTAAAAGTTTTTTGTTCTGTTCTGCTGCATCACTCCGATATTATTGTTATTTATTTATTTTGCTTTTCTGTATATTTTCAGGAAATATACAGCTGCCTTGTTTTAAATATATAATTAAATAGCATCAGTTTCAGCCACTTTCCTTCAGCTCAGAGCAGCTTCTGGAAAACTTCTCCAGATTCACTCAGAATCACCCAGAAGACCGTTTGGAACAGATGTCTTCCACACGTCCAAACTGTAGTCCAACCAGGACAAAGAGCTCGTCCACTTCAGCTGAAACACTCAGCTGGAGGACGGAGGGAAGCTGATCATCCTCATCATCCTATAAAAGCTCTGACATGAAAAGGAGCTGGAGGAGGAGGCCAGAGGAACAGAGGAACCCACCAGAGGAACAGAGGAACCCACCAGAGGAGCAGAGGAACCCACCAGAGGAGCAGAGGAACCCACCAGAGAACAGAGGAACCCACCAGAGGAACAGAGGAACCCACCAGAGGAACAGAGGAACCCACCAGAGGAACAGAGGAACCCACCAGAGGAACAGAGGAACCCAACAGAGGAACAGAAGAACCCACCAGAGGAACAGAGGAACCCACCAGAGGAACAGAGGAACCCAATAGAGGAACAGAAGAACCCACCAGAGGAACAGAGGAACCCACCAGAGGAACAGAGGAACCCACCAGAGGAGCAGAGGAACCCACCAGAGGAACAGAGGAACCCACAGAGGAACAGAAGAACCCACCAGAGGAACAGAGGAACCAACAGAACAGAGAACAGAAGGAACCCACCAGAGGAGGAGGAACAGAGGAACCCACCAGAGGAACAGAGGAACCCACAGAGGAGCAGAGGAACCCACCAGAGGAACAGAGGAACCCACCAGAGGAACAGAGGAACCCACCCAGAGAACAGAGGGAACCCCCAGAGGAACAGAGGAAACCACCAGAGGAACAGAAGAACCCACAGAGGAACAGAGGAACCCACCAGAGGAGCAGAGGAACCCACCAGAGGAACAGAGGAACCCACCAGAGGAACAGAGGAACCCACCAGAGGAACAGAGGAACCCACCAGAGGAGCAGAGGAACCCACCAGAGGAACAGAGGAACCCAACAGAGGAACAGAGAACCCACCAGAGGAACAGAGGAACCCAACAGAGAAACAGAAGAACCCACCAGAGGAACAGAGGAACCGAGGAACCCACCAGAGGAACAGAGGAACCCACCAGAGGAACAGAGGAACAGAGGAACCAACCAGAGAGGAACAGAGGAACCCACCAGAGGAACAGAGGAACCCAACAGAGGAACAGAGGAACCCACCAGAGGAACAGAGGAACCCACCAGAGGAACAGAGGAACCCACCAGAGGAACAGAGAAACCCACCAGAGGAAACAGAGGAACAGAAACCAGAGGAACAGAGGAACCCACAGAGGAACAGAGGAAACCCACCAGAGGAACAGAGGAAAACCCACCAGAGGACAGAGGAACCCCACCAGAGGAACAGAGGAACCCACCAGAGGAACAGAGGAACCCACCAGAGGAACAGAGAAACCCACCAGAGGAACAGAGGAACCCACCAGAGGAACAGAGGAACCCAACAGAGGAACAGAGGAACCCACCAGAGGAACAGAGGAACCCACCAGAGGAACAGAGGAACCCACCAGAGGAACAGAGGAACCCACCAGAGGAACAGAGGAACCCACCAGAGGAACAGAGGAACCCACCAGAGGAACAGAGGAACCCAACAGAGGAACAGAGGAACCCACCAGAGGAACAGAGGAACCCACCAGAGGAACAGAGGAACCAAACAGAGGAACAGAGGAACCCACCAGAGGAACAGAGGAACCCACCAGAGGAACAGAGGAACCCACCAGAGGAACAGAGGAACCCACCAGAGGAACAGAGGAACCCAACAGAGGAACCCACCAGAGGAACAGAGGAACCCACCAGAGGAACAGAGAAACCCACCAGAGGAGCAGAGGAACCCACCAGAGGAGCAGAGGAACCCACCAGAGAGGAAACAGAGGAACAGAGAACCCACCAGAGGAACCCACCAGAGGAAACAGAGGAACCCACCAGAGGACAGAGGAACAGAGGAACCCACAGAGGAACAGAGGAAACCCACCAGAGGAACAGAGGAACCCACCAGAGGAGCAGAGGAACCCACCAGAGGAACAGAGGAACCCACCAGAGGAACAGAGGAACCCACCAGAGGAACAGAGGAACCCACCAGAGGAACAGAGGAACCCACCAGAGGAACAGAGGAACCCACCAGGTCTGAGAGGTTGGTGGAAGATCCAGACAGGTCGTCAAAGTCTGACTTGCAGATGTCTCTCTCCTCGATGACCAGGTCGATGGGCATCTTTCCTTTCAGACAGCTGATGTAGCGATGGCAGAAGTTATCACACAGCTCATGGACCTGCAGGGAGGACAGGAACCATGGAAACGGGACGACGACAACAACAACAACAACAAAGCAACAGCCTGGTCTTTACCTTCTCCAGCTCCAGCAGGTGAAACCGCAGCACCTGGATGGCCTGAATCATCTGAAAAAGAGATTGACTTTGAATTAAATTATAAGTCAACAGAATTATATTAACAGAAGAAATAATATATGATAACAAGTTCATGGACTGGTAATAAAATAAAATAAAAAATTTAATAAATAATTTAAATTAAATTAAATTAAATTAAATTAAATTAAATTAAATTAAATTAAATTAAATTAAATTAAATAATCAGTCTGAGTATCGATGAACATCTGTGACAGCAGAGCCTCCTGCTCTGAACGGTGATTTTAAATGTTTTAATTGTAATTGTGTTGATCATCTGTCATCTGTTTTCTGGTCCAGAAATGAAGCAGCTGAGAGCTGAAGGTCCAGAGGAGAAAGTTTCAGATGCACAAGCTGTTTGTGTTGATGATGCAATAATCATTAATTAACTGAAGTTTGTTTCTGATGTCATTGGTGACGTCGCTTCAGAGATTTAGAATAAACGTTTTCCTGCCGAAGTTGCGGAAAACGAAAGAAATGATGAAAAACGACTCATTCCAGCTCCACGATCCGCGACTTCTGCTTCAAAATGCTGCTGAGTCCGTTTTCTAAATGATGCCGTTCAGTTAAAGAACCAACAAATTAACAGTTTTATTACCTATTAATCCATTTATTTACATCTTCAAATTAGAAAAACAAAAACGGAACAATGTTTCTTTAATTCCATATTTCAGTGTCGCACCGGCCTACTTTCACCCACAAATATAGATAAACCGGTTTTATTATTTAAGCATTTGAACCACATTTACAACATTTATTCTCGTATTTTATGTTTTTAATTATTTTTGAATGACTTTATTAATTATTAGTTTCTAATTTTATTATAATACTAAATATATATATGTTATGTATTTCAGAAATATTCGGTATTTAATATAAATTACTATTCGCTATATTAATAAATCGAATTAATTTAAATAAATTCAATAGAAAGCATAAAAATGTTATTATTATTATTGTTGTTAAATGACTCCATTATTTCGATATAAAAGCAGTTTGATCTTGTGAACAGAAATCAGTGCGTCCTCCTCAGGAACAGCGGAGCGGCGCGCGCTCACCAGGTTATCCAGCTCCGGGTTGGAGGAGAACAGAGGTTTCTCCACGCGGATCTGCGGAGGAGCAGGAGAGGAAATTAAAAAATAAATCTCCTTTAATTATCTCGAGAGTTACAGGAATAAATGAGATGTTTTTTCATCTTTTTTCTTTTTCCAGGTGCGTCGCGGCTCCAGCGGGCCTCCGCGCCGCACCTGCGCCCGCGCACCTGCTTGGCGAACACGGCGATGTCCTCGTTGAAGGAGTCCGAGGAGCAGACGTCACCGCCCGCGAGCCCGGGCTCTCTGGGCGTGCACGTGGCCAGCTCGCACTTCTCAAACACCAGCGCGAGGAGCGGGAATAACGGATGTCTGGAAGGGAGCAGAGAGGAGGCCTTTGAGCTCTGAGGCCTCCAACACCCGCCAACATTCACCGCCGCGCGCTCAGGTGCGCTTCAAACAGAAACTATTATAAAACAGGTGTGCGCGTGTCCTGCAGAGGTTCTGCACTTGAACAGGTGCGTCTCAGAGCTCCTCACCCGTAGATCTGGTCCTTGTCCCGCTTCAGCGCGTCGTTGATGCCGCCGGGCATCACGCCGTGCGGCGCGTGGGCCCCGTAGTGCTGCGCGACCCCGTGGCTCATGTGGTGCACCTGCGGCAGGGGCCGGGGCGCGTGCGGGTCCCCGTACACGGATGGGGGCACCCCGACTCCGTCCATGGCGCCTCCGTAAGGAGCCAGCTCTTCATACTGAGGCGAGGGAGGCCGTGAGGGGGGGGGGGGGGGGGGGGGGGGGGGGGGGGGACGACACAGCTGGTTAGGAGCCGCGGCTTCATTTTATTTAAGGATGTAAGTCATGACATTCCTCAAACACCGCGGGAAAACCGGACTCACCCTCTGCGCCATCTCCACGCGCACTCCGGCCGCTGAAGGCTGATTAGAGAGAAAACTTTTAAATCCACGCGGGAAGCAGAGTCCCGTGGCATGAAGCGGAACCACGCGGAGATCAGAAACACGAAGGGAGACGTCACGCTGAGCAGGTGCAGGGCCGCGGACTGGTCCGGTACGTCACGCTGAGCAGGTGCAGGGCCGCGGACTGGTCCAGTCCACCGTCAGCCGTCTCCTCCACAGGAATGCGCCGCTGCGCTCCCGCCGCTCCCGTGTCCGCGTCTCTCAGCGCCGTCACGCCCACTGCGCGAGGCTGCGCGTGGAGCCGCTTATAAAACCCACGAGTGACCGACCGGACCCTGGTGACGAGCGCGTTTAACGCCCCCCCCCCACCCCCACCACCCCCACCACCACCACCACCACCACACACACACACGTTAATGGGAGCGGTGGTCTGAGGTGGCTCATCAATGGAAATCAATCAGTAAATATGATCTATTTGAGTCCAAATTGTATTCCAGTTCTTAATAATTAATGCATAATCAAATTAGTTAATATTCATAATTCAATTAATTCATCAAAATCATCCAATTCATTCCAGTTCACAATCAAATTCAGAACTCACGTCCTGATGACATCATCAGTCCAACCCAACTGGGTTCCTCTGCAACCATCTAATGTCTTCTGTCCACCGAAGCCTTGAAGAGCTGAAGCTGGATGAACTCGGTTCTCTGCAGATTATTATCGTGACTTTTCTCCAGTCGTGTGTTTGGAAGTTTATCATCTCTTCTCTGATCACAGAATATCAAGTCCTGGAACTTCTGGGTTTCTTCGTTCTGATGTCGTGGTCAGGCAGCGATGACCACGATGTGACCAGACTTTAACATCTGGGAGTGACTGCAGAGGTAAATGGATTTTGTGGTAATCAATCACCAGATAATTCTGACTGTGATGAATTCAGGATGTAAAAGACTGAAGCATCAAGAACCTCCTGGATGTTTCTACTGATTGTGTCTGGATCTGCTTTAGTTCCTGCTTCCTTTGCACTTTTTCTCAATTCTCCTTATTTATTTTCTTTTATTCCAGGTGCCCTTTTGGTTTGCCTTTAAATTTGCTTCCTGTTTTATTTTGATAGTCTGTTTCCTTGCTTGGCTTGGTTCTGGTTTTACTTCCTTGGACCCATTTCCCTGACTGTCTCTCTGTCTCATCAACCCCTGATATCATCGTCTGTCTCTTCGTCCCTACTAGTTTGTTCCTGTTTGTTTCTGTCGCTGCTTCGGCCTCTTCAGACCAGGCTTCAGCTCTGGCTTCTCCAGCCAGATATCCCAGTTTCAGCTCCGGTCATCCCAGTTACAGCTCCAGTTGTCCCAGTTACAGCTCCAGTTGTCCCAGCTTCAGCTTCTGCCTGTGTTTGGGTCCACTTAGTATCAAAACATAACTGCTTGTGTTTTTATGGCCTGATAATTTGTTATTTTATTGTGTTAAATGGAACCAAATGTTGACATCTATTCTAAACCCTGTTTCCTCTCGGCTGCTCTGTTCTACTCAGCTCTCTGAATATAAGCTTTAATAGAAGTAATAGTCACTTTCTTTTTATAGTTTTACTTTGTGTGGGCTTAACTGTTTTTACACCAGACAAATCAAAATATTCTGCTTTTCTGATATTAAGGTCTACTCCATAACACATTCAGAACTAGATTTTAAACTCATACTTTTTAAAATTAATCTAAACTCAGAACAGGTGAGCGCAAACTGTATTTGTTCACAAAATTCCTAAATTAAGATCCAATCCTTTAATGACAGTGAAATCGTGCGTTCTGGTTGGTCCGTCATGCAGTAACCTGACTGGGAGAGAAGTCTGGCTGTTTACTGTTGACTGGTGAAACGACGAAGGCCTGTCAGATTAACCCACCGTCAAGACTTCCTGCAGCTCCGCTGTGAGCTCAACGTAACTGCTCTGATGTAGCCGTCACTGTCCTCCACATGAACCTGAACACGCTACCTGTTTCAAGTACAGAAGAGCGAACATCATCCTGTTTTTAAAAACTTTCAAAGGTGCTACAGAGCTGCAGCGGGACTCCAGTCAGGAGCTCTTTGAACTCCTTCTTAATACAGGAATAAATCCAGTTTTTTAAAGGGTGAAAGGGGACAAACTGAAGCTGCAGGATGTCTGAGAAGACGTAAACAAACACCAACAATACTGCAGACAAATGTGTGAAACTATCAGGTGTTTTGTTAGAGGAACAAGCGGATGGAATAAATGATTCATGGTGCTACGTATATACATGGTTGTTGGTAGTTATGGTCTATCTGTTGTTATTTGTGTCTCTGTAATTCCACCACCAGCCTCTAGAAGGAGCTGTGGTTCTTTTCTGCAGCGCTGCAGCCAGCAGCCTTGAACCTCCACTTGTTTACTTCCTTTATGATGTTTAGACGTGACAACGGAGCAAATAAAACAGCTTTTATGTGAGTTGGAGCTGGTAAATGCTGAGGAACAATAACTTTAACTGACAACGCGGTGAACTTTCAACCCAACTTGAGAACAACAAAGAAGTAGCAGTGGGGAACAGGTAGAAGGAAATACCAGGACCAGCTGCTGTTGTTGTGGACGTGTTGACGTATGTCTTCCTGCTACGGCAGACGTACCCCGTTGTTTTAATGTAGAAGCAGAAACCAAACTTCAGACCTGCCAGGTTGAAGTTGAGAAATGGATCTTTATAGTATTTGGCATAAAAAAAGATCAGCTCAGAGTTGTCTCTCTCCAAATTAAAGAGCTGCAGTAGAGAGACTGCAGTCTCTAGTGATCGGTAGAGGAACTGCAGCCTCTAGTGGTCAGTAGAGGAACTGCAGCCTCTGGTGGTCGGTAGAGGAACTGCAGCCTCTAGTGGGGTAGGAAACTGCAGCCTCTAGTGGTCAGTAGAGGAACTGCAGCCTCTAGTGGTCGGTAGAGGAACTGCAGCCCTCTAGTGGTCAGTAGAGGAACTGCAGCCTCTAGTGGTCAGTAGAGGAAACTGCAGCCTCTAGAGGTGGTCTAGGTAGAGGAACTGCAGCCTCTAGTGGTCGGTAGAGGAAACTGCAGCCTCTAGTGGTCGGTAGAGGAACTGCAGCCTCTAGTGGTCAGTAGAGGAACTGCAGCCTCTAAGTGGTCGGTAGAGGAACTGCAGCCTCTAGTGGTCAGTAGAGGAACTGCAGTCTCTAGTGGTCGGTAGAGGAACTGCAGCCTCTAGTGGTCAGTAGAGGAACTGCAGCCTCTAGTGGTCGGTAGAGGAACTGCAGCTCTAGTGGTCAGTAGAGGAACTGCAGCCTCTAGTGGTCGGTAGAGGAACTGCAGCCTCTAGTGGTCGGTAGAGGAACTGCAGCCTCTAGTGGTCGGTAGAGGACTAGGGTCAGTAGAGGAACTGCAGCCTCTAGTGGTCGTAGTCAGGAACTGCAGGTCAGTAGAGAACTGCAGCCTCTAGTGGTCAGTAGAGGAACTGCAGCCTCTAGTGGTCGGTAGAGGAACTGCAGTCTCTAGTGGTCGGTAGAGGAAACTGCAGCCTCTAGTGGTCAGTAGAGGAAACTGCAGCCTCTAGTGGTCGGTTAGAGGAACTGCAGTCTCTAGTGGTCGGTAGAGGAACTGCAGCCTCTAGTGGTCGGTCGTAGAGGAAACTGCAGTCTCTAGTGGTCAGTAGAGGAACTGCAGCCTCTAGTGGTCGGTAGAGGAACTGCAGTCTCTAGTGGTCAGTAGAGGAACTGCAGTCTCTAGTGGTCGGTAGTAGAGGAACTGCAGCCTCTAGTGGTCGGTAGAGGAACTGCAGTCTCTAGTGGTCGGTAGAGGAACTGCAGCCTCTAGAGTCGGTAGTAGAGGAACTGCAGCCTCTAGTGGTCGGTAGAGGAACTGCAGTCTCTAGTGGTCAGTAGAGGAACTGCAGCCTCTAGTGGTCGGTAGAGGAACTGCAGTCTCTAGTGGTCAGTAGAGGAACTGCAGCCTCTAGTGGTTGGTAGAGGAACTGCAGTCTCTAGTGGTCGGTAGAGGAACTGCAGTCTCTAGTGGTGGTCGGTTAGAGGAACTGCAGCCTCTAGTGGTCGGTAGAGGAAACTGCAGCCTCTAGTGGTCAGTAGAGGAACTGCAGTCTCTAGTGGTCTGGTTGGTAGAGGAACTGCAGCCTCTAGTGGTCGGTAGAGGAACTGCAGTCTCTAGTGGTCAGTAGAGGAACTGCAGCCTCTAGTGGTCGGTAGTAGAGGAACTGCAGTCTCTAGTGGTCGGTAGAGGAACTGCAGCCTCTAGTCGGTTAGAGGAACTGCAGCCTCTAGTGGTCGGTAGAGGAACTGCAGTCTCTAGTGGTCAGTAGAGGAACTGCAGCCTCTAGTGGTCAGTAGAGGAACTGCAGTCTCTAGTGGTCGGTAGAGGAACTGCAGCCTCTAGTGGTCGGTAGAGGAACTGCAGCCTCTAGTGGTTGGTAGAGGAACTGCAGTCTCTAGTGGTCGGTAGAGGAACTGCAGTCTCTAGTGGTCGGTAGAGGAACTGCAGCCTCTAGTGGTCAGTAGAGGAACTGCAGCCTCTAGTGGTTGGTAGAGGAACTGCAGTCTCTAGTGGTCGGTAGAGGAACTGCAGTCTCTAGTGGTCGGTAGAGGAACTGCAGCCTCTAGTGGTCAGTAGAGGAACTGCAGCCTCTAGTGGTCAGTAGAGGAACTGCAGTCTCTAGTGGTCGGTAGAGGAACTGCAGCCTCTAGTGGTCAGTAGAGGAACTGCAGCCTCTAGTGGTCAGTAGAGGAACTGCAGCCTCTAGTGGTCAGTAGAGGAACTGCAGCCTCTAGTGGTCGGTAGAGGAACTGCAGTCTCTAGTGGTCGGTAGAGGAACTGCAGTCTAGAGATCGGTAGAGGAACTGCAGCCTCTAGTGGTGGTAGAGGAAACTGCAGTCTCTAGTGGTCGGTAGAGGAACTGCAGCTCTAGTGGTCGGTAGAGGAAACTGCAGTCTCTAGTGGTCGGTAGAGGAACTGCAGCCTCTAGTGGTCAGTAGAGGAACTGCAGTCTCTAGTGGTCGGTAGAGGAACTGCAGCTCTAGTGGTCGGTAGAGGAACTGCAGGAAACGTAAACTGTAAATCCTGTCAGCAGGTTCTTGTATCTTGTCTCAACTGTCATCTGTCTCTGTCTCATCCCTGAAGACTCTTTCCTTTTATGCGATCATCTTCTTAATAGAACAAGTGTTTTTTTGCCTGTTTGTTTATTTTTGTCATTTAATTGTTAATATAGTCTCATGATAATTACATACATTCATTGATTCAAAGCCTTTAATCAAATGTAGGTGATGTAACCAGTTAAATCATCATGTGTCTCTACGTCTGTATTTTTTGTTTATTATGAATCTAAAGTTAAATAAATTAACGCTGCTTGATTCTTGTTCAATAAAACATTGAAAGAAAAACTTGCACCTAATTTCTAAAGTCCTTATTTTGTTTTCATCCTCTGTGGTTCGTGTATTTACAGAAGCGCTGTTTCTGGATCAGAAATATCTCAGCCTTTATGACTTTAATAAGCTTCTGTGAATTATTAAAGGCATATGTCTGGATTAGAAGCGCGGTAACTACCAGGAAACAGAACCAGGCCTCAGGCTTCATTTCAACTCGTTGCATATCATTTCCATGTAGCCTCCCTCCTTCCCCTCTCCTCCTTTGTGTTTACCTCCTCCTTCCTCGCCCCCCTCCCCCCCGCACCCTCCCACCACCCGTGTGATGTGAGTCGAGGCTGATTCAGGGTGTCAGGGCCTGTCCTAAATGAGATTAATTACCGTCGAGAAGGGAGCAGCCCGTCCCTCCCGACACGTCACCGGGGGGGGGGGGGGGGGGTTACTGTGCACCAACATCCTCGGCCTCGCACACGCCGAGCGCACGCATGTGCAGCGCCTTCCTCCGTCACCCGTCATCCTCTGCCCCGCTGAGGATCATTAGCCTTGTCAGGACTTCAGAGAAAGGAGGCCAGAGGTCTGGGGGGGGCACGGAGGAGACAGCGCTCATGAAGGGGTTTCTGCACCTGCACCCACATGACTCACTGAGGAGGGAAAACACACAGTCTTCACAGAATATATAATATATATATATGTAAGATATAAGATGTTGTAATTGTTTTTTTCCAAACTAAAGAAGTCAAACATGGTGGTCGTCCACTGGTCCAGCTGCTGTAGAGCTAAAGTCAAGGAGCAACATCCAGCTTCCAAAGATGAAACCACCATAGAAGATGGAAAGCATGCAGCTCCTCAAACCGACCACCAGGGTCTGGCTCCAAACCTGAGCTGGTCTCCTTTGACCGTCTTCGGTCTCCTTTGACCGTCATCGGTCTCCTTTGAGCATCGTCGGTCTCCTTTGACCGTCATCGGTCTCCTTTGACCGTCATCGGTCTCCTTTGACCGCCGTCAGTCTCCTTTGACCGTCTCGGTCTCCTTTGACCGTCATCGGTCTCCTTTGAGCATCGTCGGTCTCCTTTGACCGTCGTCGGTCTCCTTTGAGCGTCCTCGGTCTCCTTTGACTGTCTCGGTCTGCTTTGACCGTCGTTGGTCTCCTTTGACCGTCTCGGTCTCCTTTGACCGTCGTCGCTCTCCTTCAACCGTCTTGGTCTCCTTTGACCGTCGTCGGTCTCTTTTAACTGTCGTCGGTCTCCTTTGACCGTCTCGGTCTCCTTTGAGCGTCGACGCTCTCCTTCGACCGTCTCGGTCTCCTTTGACCGTCGTCGGTCTCTTTTAACTGTCGTCGGTCTCCTTTGACCGTCGTCAGTCTCCTTTGACCGTCGTCTCTCACCTTCAACCGTCATCGGTCTCCTTTTACCGTCTCGGTCTCCTTTGAGTGTCGTGTCTCTCCTTCAACCGTCATCGCTCTGCTTCAACCGTCATCGGTCTCCTTTTACCGTCTCGGTCTCCTTTGAGCGTCGTGTCTCTCCTTCAACCGTCATCGCTCTCCTTCAACCGTCGTTGCTCTCCTTCAACCGTCGTCGCTCTCCTTTGACCGTCGTCGGTCTCCTTTGACCGTCGTCGGTCTCCTTTGACCGTCATCGTTCAGCTTTGACCGTTGTCGGTCTCTTTTAACCGCCATCAGTCTCCTTCGACCTTCGTCGGTCTCCTTCGACCGTCGTCGGTCTCCTTCGACCGTCATCGTTCTGCTTTGACCGTTGTCTGTCTCTTTTAACCGCCATCAGTCTCCTTCGACCTTCGTCGGTCTCCTTTGACCTTCGTCGGTCTCCTTCGACCGTCGTCGGTCTCCTTCGACCGTCATCGTTCTGCTTTGACCGTCATCGTTCTGCTTTGACCGTTGTCGGTCTCTTTTAACCGCCATCAGTCTCCTTCGACCTTCGTCGGTCTCCTTCGACCTTCGTCGGTCTCCTTCGACCGTCGTCGGTCTCCTTCGACCGTTGTCCGTCTCCTTTGAGCCTTATTGGTCTCCTTTGACCGTCGTCGGTCTCTTTTAACTGTCGTCGGTCTCCTTTGACCGTCGTCGGTCTCCTTTGACTGTCATCGTTCTGCTTTGACCGTTGTCGGTCTCTTTTAACCGCCATCAGTCTCCTTCGACCTTCGTCGGTCTCCTTCGACCGTCGTCTGTCTTTTTCGACCGTCATCGTTCTGCTTTGACCGTTGTCGGTCTCTTTTAACCGCCATCAGTCTCCTTCAACCTTCGTCGGTCTCCTTCGACCGTCGTCGGTCTCCTTCGACCGTTGTTCGTCTCCTTTGAGCCTCATTGGTCTCCTTTGACCATCGTCGGTCTCTTTTAACCGTCATCAGTCTCCTTTGACCGTCGTCCTACAGTGACTGCTGTTAGAGCAGAAATAAACGTACTGACAAGCCGGTTCAGAAACAGCTGTGGTCTCCAGAGACATGATGATCTCACATTACAGTCTGATCACATCTGGACAAGCGTCCTCATTTCAACTGAAACGAGAGCCGGAACGAGGACCACTGGAGCTCCGTTGGTCCCGCCGGACCTGCAAAACCTGTCAGTCCAGGAGCTGTGGGAGGACTGGCAGCAGGTCCCGGTGGACCTCCAGGATGAGTCCTGCAGTGATCCTTCATGGAGTTTTTGAATAGTTTCCATCTCCAACGTCCAACTATCTAAATTAGAAAACATCCAACGGTGGAGTGAAAACTATAAAAAGTTGCAGCACCAAAGAAAATCCCGACCATCACCTGGAGAAGGTTCTGGTCCTCCAAACAGGAGGGATCCATCTGGGATTTAAAGCAGGAACCAGAACCTTCTGGTTCTGAGGCCCCACCACCCCCACCAGCTGGTCACATGGCTGCAGGTCCATCTTTATTAGTTTATATGTTCACAGCTGTTCTTCCTGATCTCTGATCCTCTTCTTCTCAACGATAATGACGTTTTATTTCTGGGTCTCTTTCCCAGCTTCACTCTTATTTTAATTAACTTTTGATGCCATTAATCATATTTTTTAATGAACAGGCAGCAGTTTATCTGGAAGACAATAAAAGATGATGAAGCCATGACGTCACGGTTGTTTTGACTCTGATTACTGATCACTTTCATCAGATTCTGAAGTTTGTACCTTTTAAGTGTTTTCCTTTACATTTTTTATTGTTGGTTCTTAAATTTAAAACAGCTTGATAACTGAAACGTCTCTGAAGACCACCAGGAACCAGGAACCAGGAACCAGGAACGTACCGGTCCTGACAGACTTAAACATCTCATCATCTGCAGCAGCTACAAGGTCAGTCGACCTCCATGACTGCAGCTGAAGCTCTGCCACCCAACGAAGAGGACCTCAGGAACGTGATCCAGAACACCGTCTTCTGACCGTCTTCCAGAAACCACAGAGGCTGCGTCCTCAGGCGGAAGAGAAGGAACCACTCCTGCCATCGGCCGACAGTTCTGGATCCTGGATCTCTGGTGGCGTTGAGGTGTTTTGGGTCTGTGGAATGGACAGCTGGCACATCTGGAGAGGAAACATCAGAGCCGACAGCCTGTCTGCGGGTTTTGGAGCAACATCTGGGCCCATCCAGACCACGCGTCTACCAGAGAAGGCCTTGCAGAAGAGTCCAGATGCTGAACCGACCTGCCGGCAGGTGTGAGAACATCTGGAGCAGCTGCAGTGCAGAATGATGTTCTCCTGAAACTCCAACAGCTCCAGATGTTTATGAGCTGCTGCTGGAAGAAGAGGAGATGCTGCACAGCTGTAAACATCATAACTATGGGATTTTTTTAAATCTTTTAGATGATAAATTTCTTCAGATTGAACATAAAACTTGCGTTTGTGAGATTTGTAGATGATTGGATTTGGTTTCTGTTCACCATTAAAACACAGCTGGAGCTGGTTGTTTTAATCGGGGTTATAAGTAGCAGGTTGGAACCTGTTGATGACTGTCCTCAACTGAGGATCGACCCTGAGTCTGTGGGGGGGGGGGGGGGGGGGGGGGTTACTGGAGGTCAGAGGTCAAGCAGTGAGCTGAGGTCGGAGGCTGTTTTGACTTGGTTCTTCATTTCCAGGTTGCTGCTCTCTCTGACGATCCGCCCGTCGTCATCATGGAGGGGGGGCGCGCCCAGCCAGACGGGAGCCCACCCCCTCCACGTGTGCACGTGCGTGTGTGTGCGTCAGTATTAATGAGTCCAGATCTCATTTCCGATGAGCGATTATTTGACTGTTCATTTGACTAAGATTCATGGCGGGCGCCGTTATCTGCAGCCTGCAGCGGCGCCGCTCTCTCTAATAATTGGAAATGAACACATTAATCACCGCGTGGCAGTCGGCCGCAGAGAGGAGCATCGTCTCGTCTGATCAGAGAAGATATCTGCTCACTCACCGGCCAAGGAGGCGCTGAAACACTCACGACACGAGTCGTAATCTGAAACACAGATTCAATAAAGTGGCGCTACGATCACCTGATGTTCTACAAGCTACCGGCCCCCAGGTGAATATGAAGATATTCATGTTTGCAGTAAAACACTTTCATCTTCTGCAGGGTTCAGGGACGCTGCTGAAAACGCAAATAAAAGCAGAACGACATCATTTACAGATTTAAATCCTCATTTCATTCACCGAAGAACAAACATTTAATGCCACAGTCTGCAGCAATACCACCTCTGACCACATGGGGGCAGCATTTCTGGATCTCGTCGGGTTCATCTGCATGTTCATCTCATCTGAAGGTGACATCTCTGGGCTCAGAGGCGCCTGGGATGAACCCTCACAAATCTTCAGGACCAAAGAGGAAAGCAGTCAGCCGGACTGGAACCTGCAGGAAGTCCAGGATCTGGGATGGTTTCAGGCGGCAGCTGCATGAGAGCAGAAAAGGACTCTGAGGCTTCAGAGCAGCGTGTGTGATGCCTTCAAGACCACGTCTTCTCCAAATTCACCCCCAGGTTTATTCCTGCTGGAAACTTGGGCCCGTTAACGTGGGACTGAGTGGGACTCTGTTCTGGATCCAGCACCTAGTAGTCAGTGGTGGAACGTGGCAGATTTTGTTACCTCCAGGACTGGGTTCAGTCTGGAAGTGGATGTCCTGGGTCTGGAGCTGATCCCAGTAGAGGATGCTGGAGAATCCTGAAACCAAAATGCAGTGACAGATAGCACCTGAAAGTCCTGGTCACTTGGTCCCGGCACGTCTGCAGAACAACTAGCTGACAGAGTCGAGGGAGGAGACCAGCAAACGCTGGGCTACTGGTTAGGTTTCAGGTCTAGACTGGAATCAGAAAGCTTCCAGAGATGAATTAAGACATCTGACTGAGTGACATGTTTCCTAGCAACCTTTATAATTAAGCAGTGAAAGTGGTCCCTATGGAGACTGACTAACCGCTGGAACCAGACCCAACCAACCAGCAACCATCCCACGTCCAGGCTGAGGCCAGTCAGGAACAAGGCTTCATTGCAGTTCCTCCACTGACCACTAGGGGCTGGGGTTCAGTCCTCCAGAAGAGACTTGGAGGAGAGTTGCTGCTCCTCCTGATGGAGAGGAGCATGCTGAGGTGGTTCATCTGGTGAGGATGTCCCCTTGTACGCCTCCTTTGGGAGGAGATGCTGGTTCAGACCTAGAACTGATTGGAGGGATCATGTCTCTCAGCTGGTCTGGGTTAGGGTTAGGGTCAGGGTTAACCCTAACCCTGGTCTGAGAAGAGCTGGGATAGGGAGGGAGGTCTAGTCCTCTTTGCTCAGGCTGCTGTCCCTGTGACCCGAATCTGGATGAGTGGGAGTGAATGGATGGGTTATGGTTAGGGTTAGAGTTGGGGTTAGGGTTGGGGCTCGAACCACCATGACTGGCTGTGGGTCGGTCCCAGAGGGTCCATGTCTGGTTGTGGTGGAGTCAAGAATGTTCCAGCGTTGTCTAAGGCTGGTAGAAATGACTTTTTCTCTTCACAGGGTTTTACTGAGGTAACTGGACTGGTGATGCTGTGGTTCTGGTCTCCAGTCTGGAACCAGCGCTGCTTCGGAGCTCTGAAGTGAACCAGCAGCTGCTGATGGAGGGTCGGTCCAACGGTGTTGGTAGCTTCATGAAAGTTCTCTTCTGTGTTGGTCTGATGCTGATACTCAGCTGATACATTTTAATTTAATCTACGAGCAGCCGCAGCGTCCCTCCGTCCGTCCTGCCTGGAGGACGGAGACGTCCCTGCTGCTGTTGTCCCTGGAGTCACAAATCTGCGCCGAGCTCATACTAATCAGAGCAGGCCTGCTTTCTGTTCCAGGTACGAAAACAACCCAATGAAGAAAAATATGCCAATAAGCTCGTGCCCGGGAGAGCCGGGGCTGAGAGCCGGCGCTGACTCTCAGATGAGTCGTCTCCGGGTTCATGAAGCTTCCGGTCCAGTTCTCATCGTCTACATTACAAACCCAAACAGCAGAACTCCCCGTCCTCCAGTCTCATTACTCCTGGGTTTTACTCTGGGCTGTCACTAAAGATCCGGTCAGCCATTAACCATCCAGAGGAGTGTGTGTGTGTGTGTGTGGGGGGGGGGGGGGGTCTCATCCCCCTGGGCTCTGTGGATTTAGCGAGCGAGCTCATTATACGCCTTTATTACGCCTCTTGTTAATTCAGAACAAAGAGTTTGGCTCTCTAATATCCAGATATCTGTGGCGCGTCATTATTTATTGAACAAAAGCTAAGTCAACGTGCAGAAGCAGCGCGTGGAGGAAGTTAGTGCCCCCCTGAGCTGCTCCATGAGACCTGAGAGGTCTGCTGGTCATCAGCTCATCAGCAGGTGTGCAGACTGAAATAAAAGCAGGCGCTTTGACTGTTTGCTGGACTAGAGTGTTCAGGTGTTTGGTAACATAATGCCAAGAAGGAAAGACAACAGCAATGGTCTTCAGAGAGGCAATCGTTGCTGCACATCAGTCTGGAAAGGGTTGTAAAACCATTCAAAAACCAAGATTATTCACAAGAGGAAAACATTCAAGACAGTCGGTGGTCTTCCCGGACATGGACCTCCTAGAACACGTGTCAAACATGTGGCCCGTCACTTCATTTTATGTGGCCCTTGAGAGCTTGGGCATTATTGGCTTGAATTTTAAACCAATATTTTAAGACTTAAAATAAGCTTACATCGCTTTAAAGCGCATATTGACAATAAACTACATCTCCCATCATGCATTTCGCCGTTACCCACAGGAGGATTTTTCAGAACTGATGGACTTAAAAACCTTTACAAACTAACCCCAAACTAACATGTCCAAGAAAAGAAAAATTGATGTACAAGGAAGGCAGAACGATGGAAAACAATTACAAGTTTGTATCTCAAGGTGAAATAACAGTGTGTCTTTTGTGTTATGAGACGGTGTCAGTCGTGAAAGAGTTTAATCTAACGTCGGCATTTTGACAGCGAACGCGGAGCTAAGTATGCTAAATTTAGCCTCCAAGAAAAACAAAAAATCGCTTCCGCTTCTGAAACCAAGAAAATGGATACTCTGAGTGATGTTTACCACAAACCCTGAGTTTAATTTAATAATGAGCTAAATATTTGAAACTTGAATATATAATACAGAAACCATTATTTAACATTATAATAAGGTGTAGTTTAATTTATTTAGATTTACATTGCATTTTGTTACTCTCATGCTGTCAATCTGGCCCTTGGAGGGCCACCATGATGCTGATGTGGCCCTCAGTGAAAATGAGTCTGACACCCCTGATCTAGAAGATTAGCCCAAAGTCAGAGCTCAGGAGGCTACACCTGTCTGTAGTCTGACTCCATCCAGGTAGAGAAGAAAATGGAGCATAGCGCTCTGACTGTCCCCTTAATAATGAGCAAGTCCTGCTTGTGCTCTCTGAAGGGTCTGGAGGGTGTCTGGTTCTGGGACGGTCCCTCAGATGCCATCAGGTCCCATCAGACTGCTGTATGTGGACCAGACGAACACCTCGTAATCTTTGCTGAGTTCTTTGAGCGCTTCCTAAAGAGTCCATTTGAGGGGTTCACGTCTGAGCTGCTGCTTGTCTAAATGCAGGATGAGTATAAATCCCGAGAATAAGAAGTCAGTCATTCTGACACGAGCGCTGAAGGTCATCGCCTCAAAAGAAAAAGAAAAGAAAACAACAGTTACCCCTTGATAATCACAAACCAGGGAATAAATGTGCTTCTGTCACAACCTGGATTGTATTTTAAATGTCTAACAGATGAAACCAGCAGGCAGCGCGCGTCTCCTGGTGGCCGAGACGGTTAAAGATGCTTCTTGGTAACAAGGAATGAGGACGCCATCTGCTGGACATGTGGTAAGAAAACAAGTCTTCTGGAATTAGACGTCTAACCTCTTCCAGCCATGAGAGAAGAAGTTAGACATCATCATTCGGGTCAAACTAACCTGTCTAATCCCAGTTCATTTCCCCAGATTAGATTAGATTAGATTAGATTAGATTAGATTAGATTAGATGGAGGAAGTGTGGAAAATTTAAACCGCTGAGAAAGAGTTTGTTTGACTCAGCATTTGGAGCCAGTCAGAGTGAATAGTTCAGTTTAATCCACCTGACTCAAGAAATGAAATATTGAGACGGACCGTAAAGACATTGTTGCAGTTTACATTTCACTGTCCTAAAATGTGGGAACTGGAGCCACACTTCTACCAGGAGATCATCCAGTCCAGCCTTTTGGCCGAAACAGGCTGAACAACAGCAAAACAAATGCAACAGATAGAAATAACATGTAATAAAGTAACCAGTTAGACTGCTGAGAACATGCAGCTGGTTGGTTACAGACCTCCCACTGTGGCAGGAAAAGCTGAAAGAAGAAGAAGAAGAAGCATCATTCCAGTCATATTCTGCTTCTCTTTCAGTTCTTTCACCTGGACATCCAGCCAAATCTTTTGTAAAACTGTCACAGCGTTGGAAAATAATGCTTTAAAGCCCCTCTTCAGAAACTGTGACAGCCTCGAGACCTCTGACCTATTTTTTGTTTTGGGTGCTGAGACTGTGAGTGGCTCATTAGGAGAGATGACTAACACCTGAGTTGGGGTGAAGGCTCACCTACATATATAGGTGTCTGAGCATTCAGTGGCTCTCTCCTCTTTGAGTTGCTTGGTTTGTTTGGTTACTTTACTTTGGTTCTTTACTACTTTAATAATTTAGTTCATTTAAATAAAGTTAATTCTTTTACTTTAAACTGTCATGTGTGGTCTCCATACTTTGTCCCACCCTTGAGCCAGGTTGTGACAAAGTGGGGGCTCATCGGATGGTTTTGGTGGTATGAGTTTGGTGCTGCTCTTGTGCTGCTTTTGGGTGGAGTATCGCACATGACTGTAGTATTTTGTTAGTTTGGGGAGGTTTTGATCTAATCCATTTGTAGGCTTATTGTTTTGAGGTGGAAAGGTTGTGATAGAGTGGTTGATGTGGCAATATTTTGACTGGTGTTCTCCTCTGTTAGGCACAGCAGTGGGCTCTGTTAGAGGGTCTGTTGAGGGGTGTTTTTCAGAGTGTGGCGGGGACCGTGGTTAGAGCAATTGGCTCGGGATCACATCCAGGGTTTCTTGGGGGGTCGCTGTTTGTGCAGTTGCTCTCCAATACCGCTGGGCTACGGTGAGTAAAAACCCACCACCAGTACCTGTCTGAAGATTAGGGATGAGTTTAGTTAGTTGATTCTCCTAGGCAGTTCAGTCGGGGGGGGGGGAATCCAGTTCTTTTGGCCACTTGTTGCAGAATGCAAAGTTTTGTAGAATTCCTCAATTTGGTTATCTATTTTGCTAGATTTGGTTGGTGGTTATGGTTAACATTGTGGAGGAGTTCATTCAGTCCCCTTTGGAGGAGTTGCTGGAGCAATGCAACAAGGAACAGTTGATCAAGATTGCCCAGCATTACTCTATTGAAGTTGAGCAAAGACGGACAAAGGAAAAACTGAAGAGTATTATCAAGGCTAACTTGCAAGAGTCTGGTGTACTAATGGATGGGAATGGTGAGAGTGGTGTAAGTATTTCTATGACTGGATTAACATTTGAACAGCAGAAAGAATTGCTGCTTTTGAAATTAGATCATGAAAAGGACATTGAAAAGATGAAATATAAAAAGGATCAACTGAAATTGGAGTTGGAAATGCAAAAATTGGCATTAATTAAGGAAGGTAAAGTGTCTGCAGCTGCTTTGAATGAGGAACCCATTGGTTCAAGTTTTGATGTTGCCAGTAATTTGAGGTTGTTGCCAAAGTTTAATGAAAGTGATGTGGACACCTTCTTTTGCTTGTTTGAACGTGTTGCTGATTTAAAATTCTGGCCTGATGAAGAGCGAACTTTAATGTTGCAGTGTGTCTTTACAGGTAAAGCACAAGAAGTCTATTCTGCTCTGTCTTCAAAGGACTGTAAAGATTACAAGGTGGTAAAATCGACTGTCTTACAGGCTTATGAGTTGGTTCCTGAGGCTTATCGGCAACGCTTTAGGAGTTGGCGAAGGTCTGGTAAACAAACACATGTGGAATTTGCACGGGATTTGATATCACATTTTAATCGCTGGTGCTCCTCATCTGATGTTAAAACATTTGACAAATTGTGTGATCTAGTTGTTCTAGAACAGTTCAAACAGTCTGTTCCTGATTACATTGCTACCTATATTACTGAACACAAAGTCACATGTCCCAGTGAGGCTGCAGTGCTGGCTGATGAATATGTGTTAACACACAAACGCATCTTTGGTGAGCGATATAAAGATAAATTTCAGAAGTTAGATTCGTTCACTAAGTTGGAACAACAGACTAATGGTAAAAGTGATCCAAATGTGTGTAATTATTGCCATCAAAAAGGTCACTGGAAGAAAGAGTGTCTTTTGTTAAAAGGAAAAAAATAAAGTATCCCATGTGAAGTCAGCTGGTTTGGCTGCGCCTATTTGTAATCCTGCTTTTGGTGACGAACAACAACTTGTGGCTCCATTTCAAATGCATTTCAAGCCAATAGAAACCTCTGAGATTGATTTGGGTTATGCTCCATTCATGTCTGAAGGTTTTGTAATGTTAACTGGGAGTGATAAGAAAGTTCCAGTCAAAATTCTGAGAGATTCAGGAGCTTTGCACACCTTTGTAAGGGAGGCCATTTTGCCCTTTTCTCCAAGTTCAGACACAGGGAGCTGTGTTCCGGTTAGAGGGATGGGTCTACAAACCATGTTTGTGCCGGTGCATAAAATATTCTTGTCATGTGATCTGGTACAGGGAGAGGCTCAGGTGGGTGTCCGCCCTGAACTGCCGGTTGAAGGAGTCGACATCATTCTGGGAAATGACCTGGCAGGTGGTCGAGTGTGGTCAAATGACATAAGACCAGACAGGGTAAAAGTATCTGACAGGTCCATACAACCGACTAAGACCTGTGCTTCATTCATAGAACCTCCAGAAATCCCTGATTCTCAACAGGTGGTTCCAGACCCACAGGGACCCACTGAGTCTGAGCAAGCAGTGTTCACAGTCTGTGCCGTGACTCGTGCAATGACCGCTGCTCTAGCTGGTAGTGAGGCAGTTTTGGAAAACTCTTGTGATGTGAAAAACACTGTATTGTCACTGCCAACTGATCTTTATGTTTCTCGTTCAGAGCTGGTGAAAGAACAAAGAGAAGACCAGTCTCTGAAGGACCTGTATGATCTGGTTTTGCCTGCCTCTCAGGTAGGAAAAGCGAAGCAGGGGTATTTCCTTATTGATGACCTCTTGGTGAGATTATGGGCCCCTCATGGTGAGACTTTCAGTGGTGATCCTGTTGTGCAAGTTGTATTGCCTTCAAAATTTAGGACATCGGTAATTCAGACAGCTCATGATAATGTTGCAGGACATATGGGTGTAAAAAAAACCTACCATCGGTGCTTCAACATTTTTTCTGGCCACGTGTAAAACGTGATATTTCAGTATATATAAAGACGTGTCACACTTGTCAGGTTGCAAGTAAACCTAATCAAACAATAAAACCTGCTCCTTTGTATCCCATACCTGCAGTGAGCCAGCCGTTCGAGCATCTGATTATTGACTGTGTGGGTCCACTATCCCGGTCTAAGTCAGGTTGTTCTTATTTGTTAACTGTAATGTGTCAGTCAACTAGATATCCGGCAGCTTACCCATTACGCACCATCTCTGCAAAATCTGTAGTTAAGGCCATGAGTCAATTTATGTCTGTGTTTGGGATCCCAAAAATAATAGTGATCAGGGGTCAAATTTTACATCACGGTTGTTTGCACAAGTCCTTAAACAACTTCACATAAAGCATAACAGGGCCTCTGCATATCATCCACAGAGCCAAGGGGCACTGGAGCGCTTTCATCAGCATTTAAAATCGTTGCTGCATGCTTACTGCACAGAGCTAAAGGCAGATTGGGAGGAGGGTCTACCATGGCTCTTGTTGGCAGCCAGAGAAGTGGTTCAGGAAAGCACAGGATTTAGTCCTAATGAGCTGGTTTTTGCACACACTGTCCGTGGTCCCCTGGCTGTGGTGCACGGTCAGTGGGTGTTAACTGATCCTCCACCGAACTTGATTACTTATGTTAATGGTTTCCGACAGAGACTCTATGAGGCTGGGGAAATGGCAAAACAAAAGTTACAAGTTTCTCAGAAGAAAATGAAAACATTGTTTGACCGCAAAGCAGAGCAACGGAAATTTTGTGCTGGCGACCAGGTTTTGGTTCTGTTGCCGCTTGTTGAATCCCCATTTCAGGCAAAATTCTTTGGTCCATGTACTGTTGTCCGTCAGATTTCGGAACAAAATTACCTGGTTGAAATGCCAAATAAAAGAAAAACAACTAGAATCTGTCATATTAATCTGCTCAAGCCGTATCATTCGCGTGCCCTTTCAGGTGAAGCTGCCCAAAGTTATCCAGCTTTAATAGTAACCGATTCCATGACTGTGCCTGAGGAGGAGGAATTAACTGATGAAAGGGTGTCACAGCCACGACTTAGAAATTCTGAAACTTTGGCAAAGTTACATACATTATTTGGACATTTGGATGAAAGCAAAAGCAAACAGCTGGTTGAGCTTATTCAAAGTTACCCAGGTCTGTTTTCTGATACTCCTACTTGTACCAACTTAATTGTACATGATGTGGATGTTGGGGATGCTAAGCCCATCACTCAGCGGTTTTACCGTGTTTCCCCAGAAAAGCGGAAAATACTAGACTCAGAAGTGTCATATGTTGGAAAATGGTATTGCAGACCTCCTTCATCTAGCTGGGCTTCTCCCTGTCTTTTGGTTAGTAAACCAGATTCCACATATAGACCTTGCACTGATTTTCGTAAAGTTAATGCAGTAACAAAACCTGATTCATTTCCTCTCCCCAGGATGGAAGATTGTGTTGATCAGGTGGGGGCGGCCAAATATGTTTCTAAGTTTGATCTTCTTAAGGGTTATTGGCAGGTTCCCCTTTCGAAAAGAGCAAAGGAAATTTGTGCATTTGTGACTCCAACAGGTCTGTATTCTTACACGGTCATGCCATTTGGACTGCGTAATGCACCAGCCACATTCCAAAGGTTGATGAATAAAGTTGTGTGTGTGGGCTGAAGGGCTGCGCGGTTTATTTGGATGATGTGGTAATTTATAGTGACACGTGGGAAGAACATCTTGAAAGAGTAAAGGCTTTATTTGACCAGCTAATTTGGGCCCACCTGACGATCAATCTGGCCAAATGTGAATTTGCTAAAGCTACCGTAACCTATTTGGGTAAGGTGGTAGGGCAAGGAAACGTTCGTCCCATTCACGCCAAGGTTTTGGCCATACAAGCGTTTCCTGTTCCATCCAGTAAGCGAGAGTTGTTGCGCTTCCTGGGAATGGCAGGTTATTACAGAGGGTTTTGTGCCAATTTTGCTTCTGTAGTAGCCCCATTGACTGAGTTGCTGAAAGCTGATGTAAAATATGTTTGGTCTACCCCTTGTCAGCAGGCATTTGACCAGGTGAAGAGTTTGTCATCCGCTCCTGTGCTTGCGGCTCCCCGGCTGGACCTGCCCTTCCAGTTGCAAGTAGATGCTAGTGATGTTGGGGCTGGGGCAGTTTTGTTACAGACAGATGAAAAAGGGGATGAGAGGCCAGTTAGTTACTTTTCTAGGAAGTTTAAAGTGTACCAAAGGCATTATTCTGTCATAGAGAAAGAAGCACTTGCTCTTATTTGGGCCCTCCAACATTTTGATGTTTATGTTGGGTCAGGCTCTACCTTGGAAGTGTATACTGACCATAACCCGTTAACCTTTTTGCGTTCCCTTCAAAACCCGAACCAAAGATTGATGCGCTGGGCCCTGTTTCTACAACCCTACCATTTGGACATTCGGCATATTAAAGGCAAAGAAAATGTAGTTGCAGATGCATTATCACGTGCGCCTTGGTCATAGGAAGTTCTAAGGTGATGGGGGAATTTTGTATAGTTATACAAGGCTGTTAGTGTAGATTTGAGCTGATCTCATTGGTTGTCTGTAAGTAATGGATTAGTGTTTGATATGAATTGAACTGAATGTTCTTGTTAGTTAATGTGTTTTTTTTTTTTTCTGTAGGGTCTGAGGTGGGAGTTCACTCTTGAGGAGGGGGATGTGACAGCCTCTAGACCTCTGACCTATTTTTTGTTTTGGGTGCTGAGACTGTGAGTGGCTCATTAGGAGAGATGGCTAACACCTGAGTTGGTGTGAAGGCTCACCTACATATATAGGTGTCTGAGCATTCAGTGGCTCTCTCCTCTTTGAGTTGCTTGGTTTGTTTGGTTACTTTACTTTGGTTCTTTACTACTTTAATAATTTAGTTCATTTAAATAAAGTTAATTCTTTTACTTTAAACTGTCATGTGTGGTCTCCATACTTTGTCCCACCCTTGAGCCAGGTTGTGACAAAACATATGGGTGACATCACGGAGGGTTTCTCACCCAGTCCCTGGTTGGAAAGTATCTGAGGAGCACTTCACTGTTTCCATCAAACGATCACCAATGAGCCATCCTACTGTCCTTCTAGAGTATGAACCAGCTGCTGACATCTTCTCCAGGCTCCAACAGCTTTGGTTCCTGTCAACAAGTCCACAGAGGACTTCAAACTGAGGAACCTTTTCCAAATAAAAGCTACAGCATCTCTTTTTATCGTTTCACAGATGATCTTCAGATTTATCTGCATCCATGTCATCGTCCAGGCTCTGCTGAACTGCCTCAGAGATGTTCAATCATAGATGACGTCATGGTCCAACTGCTCAAGGACCATGTTCCTCCTCCATGAGTCGGTGGAGGTTTCAGGACAGAAGAATGAATCAAAGAGAATATTAGTTACAGTCTGCTGGGCTCCTGAACTGGACCAGCCTTTATAAACTGGTGTTATATGAATCTGAGTTGGACTCGGTTGGAACGTGAGATCAGCAGGTTTGGTGCATCTGAAACGGCGAGAACTCATCTGTGGTGGTGAAGAGGAGAAAGAGCCAGGAGGAAATGCTCTCTGTTTACTAGCTGACATGCGTTAAGATCCTCAACTGTGGTCATGAATCATGAGTCCCTTCTGCTGGACTCCCTGTTGGGTGAGAAGCTCATTCATCTGAGAGGGACTCTGAGTAGAGCTGCTGCTCAACATCGAGAGGAGCCAGTTGACCTGGGTTGGACGTCTGCTGGACATCTGGGCATGTCCAACTGGGACGAGGCCTTGAGGCAGACCATGGACATGCTGGAGAGATTACATTTCTTGGCTGGTCTGGGTTGAGGTCTCTGGTTGAGGTCTCTGGTTGAGGTCACTGGTTAAGGTCACTGGTTGAGTTGACTGGTTGAGGTCTCTGGTCGAGGTCTCTGGTCGAGGTCACTGGTTGAGGTCACAGGTTGAAGTCTCTGGTTGAGGTCACTGGTTGAGGTCTCTGGTTAAGGTCACTGGTTGAGTTGACTGGTTGAGGTCTCTGGTCGAGGTCACTGGTTGAGGTCTGTGGTCGAGGTCACTGGTTGAGATCTCTGGTTGAGGTCAGTGGTTGAGATCTCTGGTTGAGGTCTCTGGTTGTGGTCTCTGGTTGATGTCACTGGTTGAAATCTCTGGTTGAGTTGAGGTCTCTGGTTGAGGTCTCTGGTTGAGGTCTCTGGTTGAGGTCTCTGGTTGAGGTCACTGGTTGACGTCTCTGGTTGACGTCTCTGGTTGACGTCACTGGTTGAGGTCACTGGTTGACGTCTCTGGTTGACGTCTCTGGTTGAGGTCACTGGTTGACGTCTCTGGTTGAGGTCACTGGTTGACGTCTCTGGTTGAGGTCACTGGTTGAGATCTCTGGTTGAGGTCACTGGTTGAGGTCAGTGGTTGAGGTCTCTGGTTGAGCTCAGTGGTTGAGGTCACTGGTTGAGGTCTCTAGTTGAGGTCACTGGTTGAGCTAACTGGTTGAGGTCTCTGGTTGAGGTCACTGGTTGAGCTAACTGGTTGAGGTCACTGGTTGAGGTCAGTGTGCAGCGTTGTGTTTCTTTAGTGTTTTTTATTTTTCTTGGTTCTCATTTCTTGAGTTCCTAGTCACCTGTCTCGTTATTTCCTGTTTTATTTTGAAAGTCTCTGTCTTGTTGAGCTACATTTTACTCCCCTGGTCCCATCTGTCCTGATTGTTTTCAACTGTGTCTCGTCTGATCCTGCCTGGACATGATGTCCTGCCTTTCTTGTCTTCTTGCTGGCCCGTCCTGTTGTCCGCCCCGTGTTCTCTCCACCTGTTGGATTTCTGATGCAGCAGCTGAAAAGTAAAGTTCTTTTGAAGATCGTGATTTCCTGTTTGGGTCCACGCCCTGACACGCGTGACAATAAGAGACTGACCACGACTCTGAGACAGAGCTTCACCGTTTTTAATTAAACGTTTGCAGGACAGAAACTGAGCAGCATACAAGTACGAAGCACATGCTGCATGTGTAGCAGAACGAAAAACAGCGTATGCTAGGTTAGCGTCTGCTTCTGAAGCACGTGTTGGGACACAGTCAACACTGTATACGTTATGTCTTTTGCAGCATTGCATGCCTTTTTTGTTCCATTTTTTTGATTTGTCTTTTACATTTCCGGATTTATTCATGTTTTATTGTAGTTGCTGTTGAGCAGTTGTTGCAGATGTGTCCGAGCATCAGTGTCTTCTGATGTTAATAGAGGTGACCTCCAGGTGCTCCAAATGAATACTTTTTGGTCTTCAACTTTGGTTTTAATAGCTAATTTTGCTTTATTTGTGTCATTTGTTTGATTTTGAGAATCAGTCAAAGGTGTAAATATGACCTCAGATGAACAACATCTAAAATCTGAAAATAAATCACCATTTAAAACAAATATTCACCTAAATTGGAGAACAGGGCTTCAGCTGTCACACAGATGGACTCACATCTGTCTCCAGAACTCTGGTGTTCAGAGGAGTTCATGGTCCACTCAGGTACTGAACGATGTCCAGGTCCCAAACCATCAACCCTCCACCACCGTGCTAGACAGCAGGTATGAGGTGTTTCTGCTGGTGCTGTGTTGGATGTCTTCCAGATGTGGTGCTGTGGGTTAATACCAAGCATCTCCACTTTGGTCTCGTCTGGCTGAAGGACATTGTTCCAGATGGAGCTCCATCTGTCCATCAACTTCCATTTATCTGGGTTCAGGCAGCGGGATCAGCAGAAAGACTTAAACCTCCATCTCTCCAGCCGGCTCCTCCTCCAGCTCCTCCTCCAGCTCCTTTTCTGAGGGAAAACCAAGGTGCTCCTGGCCAGCCAGCAGATATGATCTCTCCAGCATCTCCTGGATCTGCCTCAGGGCGTCGTCCTGGCTGGACATCTGTGAAATGCCTCCCTGAAAAGAGGTCCAGAAGGCATCACAGCCAGATACCAGAACCACCTCAACTGACTCTTCCTGATGAGGAGGAGCAGCAGCTGGACTCTGGGATGACTGAACTTCTCACACTGCCTCCAGGAGAGAGTCCATCCACCCCGTGGAGGAAACTCATCTCAGCCACTTGGATTAAGGTTAGGGTTAGGGTTAGTCTCATTCTTTTGGCCACCAACCACAGATGGTGACAGTAGGTGAACATGTTGTTTATTTCAGGTTGTATTGACTCATTTTATGACCTGGTGAGAACCAGCTGATGGTTTACCATCAGTCATGGTAGCAGCTCGGTCCATCTCAGTCCCACTCAACAATATAGATGAGATATAACTTTACGTTTAGAGCTTTAAAACGTCCCTTCAGTCCACACTTCATCGTTATGTGACAGTTCGTTGACATGTTTGAGTCAAGTGGAGCAAAAGTCTCACAGTGACGGCAGAACTTCATCGATTCTTCTTCAGGAATGACCCAAGTCCTGCATCATGTCTTTATTCGTCTTCACGTGAAACAACATTATCTGGCAGCGAGCCCTGAGATCGTGATCAGAGGTGGCGGTCCTGGAAGCTGCCATGTTTGTGCAGACAACATGTTGCGTCTTCGTTGACGTAATGAGATGGAAGCTTCATGAGGAACAACATGGCAACAAATGCATAGTAAAAGCTTTAAGTTTCATGTGTTATGCTTCTGTCCTCAGACCTGATTTTGTTTTTAGGTAGTTGGATTTTATTTAAACCACATGTGGAGACAAATCTGCATGGTTGACTCATTTGTTCTGCTAATACTGTTTTATATGATTGTCTGATTTTATCAAGTTCACAAACGTAGTTTAAACAGGTGTCATTTAAACAGTTATTTAACATTTAATGGGATCTAATGGAGAGCTGTCATTGGTTGAAAAGGTGGCTGTAGCTCAATTGGTAGAGCGGATCATCCAGTCAGTGGAAGGTTGGAAGTTCGATCCCGGCACCAACTGTCCTCATGCCAAAGTGTCCATGGTCAAGACACTGAACCCCAATGGGTCTGGCAGCACCTTGCATGGCAGCAGCCACCCACTGGTGTATGAATGAGTGAATGAGAGGCCAATATAAACTGGTTTGAGGGCACCTTGATGGTGTGGATGCAGCGGTATATAAGTGCAGTCCATTTACCATTTTGATGGGTTCTTGTAAACATTTCAGATGTCTTTGTTTGACGCCAGAACCGAGTTATCTAACACCATCATCACATTTGTTCCACCAGGTGTATCAGGTACATTTATAAATGCTCAAATGAAAGGTTTAGCATTTATATTCTTAACATTCACTTCCTTAATGCATAACAATCACATTGTAAACTGACATAAGGAACAATCAAAAGCAAAACCCCATCACAACCACTGTCACGCTGTCTCCAGAATCTGTTTAGTTGTTCTGATGCGTTTTCCTCCAACATTCATCGTCCATCATGGTGGGACAGAAAGATGGACACC
Organism: Hirundichthys speculiger; assembly: GCA_018398805.1. Lineage (NCBI taxonomy): Eukaryota > Metazoa > Chordata > Actinopteri > Beloniformes > Exocoetidae > Hirundichthys > Hirundichthys speculiger. The sequence continues at coordinate 36,581 of JAGFBZ010002415.1, read as the reverse complement.
TTCTCCATCTGTGCCAGTCTCATGGCAGTCGTTAGCCCTGACCTTCACAACTCTGTTGCGGTGACCCAGCGACGACGTATCATATGTGGGTGCTGATCTCCAACTCTGACATGTGCTGTACGTCATATGTACCAATATGATGCAGTACAGCTTCACGACCTGGCTCCCATTCATCCTATATATTCTTCTTTGACTCTACATGTTCCCCGTCATATACAGTCTTAACCACAGTGAGTGCATCAGGACCGACAGAGCGTCCAGTGTCTCACCTAAGGACACTTTAACACATGGAGGGACGACTAGCCTTCTGATTGGTGGACAACCACTCAGGTATCATAATCTGCATCAAATTCTTCCTGATGTAAAAACTCCAAATCAACTAAAAACAAAAGGACGATAAACAAGAAGGAGCTAAGGGCCAGTCCTGGAGGCAGCCCCACTTCCACCTGAAGACCATCTGATACGCCTACTTGTCAGGTGAAGAGAGAGCAAGCAGGGTGGAGAAGAGCGTCAGGAGTTATCTGTGACAGTGGTGGAAAGGTTTACATCAACACCGTAATGAGGATATGGAGGATAGAAGATGGTTCAGTGCCTCGACTGAGGACACGTCAACGCTGGGAGGGTCTGGTAGTTCAACTGCCAACCTTCTGGTTGGTGGACCAACACATGACTTTTCCTGACGTGGGAAAATACAAGTCAGGTGAATTAAAAAAAGGTAGATGTTAAGCAGTTGTTGGGTTTAGGTTTTAGTTTGTTGAAACTGGTCATGTCTAGCTGCCATTGCGGCTCGTTTTCTGTACTTTTAATGTTTAATGGTTTGGCAGTGAAGAGAAGCATTTCCATTACACTTGAACGATACGTAACAGAGCTGCAGAACTGCTCTGCTTCCATCAGAGTTGGTGACAAAGTTGTGTCTTCTTCTCTCTCACAGAAGAATAATGTTGACAGATGTCCAGAACCGCTTCAGTTTTTACTGGTTAACCTCTACTTCTGCAAACCTTTCTAGCTGTCATTATTCTAATCAGTGGAGTCAACCATCTGAGAGACTTCTAGGAGGTCACGGTCCACGATTTCACAAAGCAGCAGTGGATTCAAACCTTAAGGATAACTGGCAAACGTTTGATGTGTAACGTGAGACAGTATCTGCTACGCCAGCGGTGGCCAACCCTGGTCCTCAAGAGCTGCAAACGTTTCCCTGCTTCACCCGATTCACATGAACGGATCATTAACAGACGTGAGCAGCCCTGGATGACCAGCTGATGGTGGTCCAATCATGTGAATCAGGTGTGTTGTGACAGGAAAACACATGTAGGGTTGCGACTCAAGGACCAAGGTTGAAGACGCCTGTGCTACATCGTCACCAAGGGAGTCGGCTCCTCCAGAGAAGCGAACGTGACTCTTTTTCTAAACGTCATTAAAAAAATATTGTTTCTGTTGTTCATTGTTTCCTTTCTCATTAAAGTAAAACCCTTTCTCGCAGTATTGTGGGAGATGTTTTGCAGCCTGATTCTTTCTTCTTCATTCAAGCGTAATGGAAACAGTCCTACGGTGGGACCAGGGAGCCTGGTCACAGCTCCGGCTGTGTTGTGGTCCAGGTCTCTTCATGAGTGCTGGGTGACTCATTCAAGCTCGCCAAGACTCAGTCTGATGTCATGAAACGACAGTGACGTCCATGCCGGTGGTGCAGGTATTTCATTAGTGGAGCTCCAGTTTGTATTTGTCTTTATGTTGCATAATGTGAACAGAACTGCAATACTTCACCATCACAGCTGTCCTGCACATCTGGCCCACCTGCATTTATTCACAGTGAAGACATGATTCTTTACAACAGAGCTTTAGGTCCACTTTGAAGAAAAAAATCTATTTTTAAAGATCTAAGATTTAACTGCGGTTTGGGACGGCCCATTTCTAGCTGAAGGTTCTGAGGTAATCAGCTCCAGGGCTTTTGAGTTCCTCAAAACTCCAGATGTTGTGGGGCTGTCTTGGTTGACGCAGCAGCGATGTGCGGACATCGAGGGCAGTGCCACTGTGGTGGTGCTTCCTGTTTTTAAGAGGGGGGACCAGGAAGTGTTCCAGTTCCAGGGGAATCACACTCTTCAGGATCTCTAGTGAGATCTATCTGTGCAGGGTTTCAGGGAGAAGAAGGTTCAGCTCATAGAGGAACCTCAGGTTCAAAAGGAACAATGTGATTTCCACAATGGAGGTGAAACACTGGATCATGTCCTCACGGCCCAACAGTGGCTCCCAGGCTTCATGGACTTTGACCGAGTCCATCAGTGGTACTCTCAGAGCTGGAGTTTGGTCCAGATTGGTCCAGCGAGTCAGACTGATGGGAGTTGGACTCCATGAGACTCCATGGACTCCTGTTGGCACTACTGAGTCACGTGGAGCTCAGTGGAAAGATGAGAATCACCTCCAAATCTGAAGGTTCTCAGTCAGAAAAGGCTGGAAGGTCCTCTCAGGAGCAGAAATGAGAAGCTGTTCAGGTGTCTCGGCATCTTGTTATGACTTTATCCTTGTAAAACTGTGATTTAATTCCTGTAACTTCGGTGAGACCCTAATACTCTGTTGTAACACTACTGGATGTTTAAACACAAAATATAGTCCAGAAGATAATGATTAAATAACTCTGAAGAAGCCAGTCCAGAGATTTCAGTTCGATGGAGAGAAATGCACTGAGATGAACAGTAGGTAGCCTCGAAGACGGAGTCAAACAAGTGCAGCGGTCCCTCCGTGTCCCATTGAACCACATCTACCGCATTGACGGTTTTGGACGTACAGTTCAGAAAATCCAAAACTGTCACATCCAGAAGTAGCTGTCCCCACTGATCAGACACGGAGATGTCCTTAGTCAATGACTGTAGCATCGACACTGAGACGAATAATGGCCATAGCGGTGAAATTAAGAAGCACGGTGAAAAGCTTTAAACTACTTCTGGCTGACAGCTCTTATTTTCTGATGACTATCATTTGGAATAGAAGAGCAGGAACCTGGACAGGTCCTGCAGTTATACAACACCATGATCACCGCGTGTCCACCACATCCACAGGGTCAGAGCAGTTTCTTGTTATACGCTGACTATGCAGACGCACGGGCCTCCGTGACCACTAGGGGGCTCCTGAGCAACCAGGTCAGTGTTTTCTGCTGTCCATTTTTACTCCGAAGTCAGAATTTATTAGTCCTGACATGCTTGTTTCCACTGGAACGACCCTGGAAACCTGGCCTACACCGACTGGCTGCTTCTGGTGTCGATGAAGTCAGTGAAGCAGCTTTCATCGGTAGCCATGTTGTTATGTTGTCTAAGTTTACAGTGACGTTTTGAATCTGCATTGCTAACAAAGGCTAGTAATTTGTCGTTTGGAAAAGTTCTGACCGGCGACTTTTGAGGTAAAATGAACGCACCATTCAAATTCAGCATCTACAGACATATAAAAGGACCTGACCTAGAAAAGAACATTTACTTGAGTCACGCCTCAGATAAATTACAGCTTCCTCACTAATTTAAAAAGTCTTTATTTCTGACGTCTCTCTTTCAAATTTGAAATTTATAAAATCTGATTTTTTTTTAAAGGTCCCATATTATGCAGTTTTAATCCGCATAGTCATTTTATTCTGACTGCAGCTCAACTGTCTGCGAATGTTAGATTCTGCAGTCAGAATCCTCTATTTTCTGTGCGTTGCAGTGAGCACCATGTCTGCCCTCTTCCCTCTGCTCCCCGCTCACTCTGCTGTTACTGGCTACGCTCCTAAACCAATCAAACACGTTACTGCCAGTCATGTGGCACAGCCGGGTCCAAACTGTATGATTTTTTTGGTCTTAAGACTAATGACATGTAGATTATTATTTACTGCATGTTACGCTGTAAATGAATGATTACGCATGTCAGTAGCCAATGAGCTGCCTCCCCCGGCTGTAGATTCTCAAGCTAGAATCCTTTTAAACATCCCTAAATATACTTTTATTTCCTGTTTAATCAATCGTGGACACCTCATTACTACAGTTAGATGGTATATTACACTTTACGTCCAGTTTGACCTTTAAAAGTCAGGAAAAGCTGAATATGGGACCTTTAAAAGTCCTGTCCTTTTCTCTGCGGTGCATTATTTCTTTTATCCTCAAATGGCCCTAACACGCCAGCTAGGTTTATTTTTTAATCAGATCTTTAGTTTTTCTCATCAACAGATGGACGCATCCCCATGGGTCATCTTAAAGGGTTTGAATTCACCCTGCAGGTTTAAAAAAATAGGAACCCCCAAACAGAACCTTGCGTCAGGCCTCCGAACAGCAAGGAACGGCCCTGTGGATGGTGAATGTGTGAACGTTACAGTACGAGCACAAAACGGGTGTGCCTGTGCACACAGAGAAACACGGATACCGAAGGCACTGATGGTGGGATTTAAAACCTCGTTTCTGGAGGGAACAATCTACGAGCTCATCCGGAGGTGCAGCTCTTCTCCGGTGAACGTTTTCTCGCTCTGGTTCTCTTTGGTCTGCTCAGGAATCAACCCATTCAGCGCTTTGCAAGGTTCAGCAAACACCGGAAAATCAGTCAGGCTGGTGTTGCACTCCTTGTCTTCGCTCTCGTTCTCTCTGCCGCCCTTGAGTTTTCCTTCATCGGCGGCCGCGCCGCAGTCGAAGGCGGGTACGCCGCTGCCGAAGGCTTCGCTGTGGGGCCGCCGGGCCTCGTCCGGGATGTTCTTCCTCAGCTCCCTGTTCCTGCTGCGCTTCGTCAGCTTGGTGACGGAGCTGAGCCGGTTGAAGATGTTGTCCTCGGAGGTGGTCTTGTGGTTGGGCTGCCGCTCGCACTGCTCGGACCCGTGCAGGCGGAGGTTGTTCAGCTTGATGTCGATGCTTTCTTGGGAAGGCGTCTTGTAGTTGTTGGCGTCCAGGCTGTTGAAGATGGCGCGGCGCTCCGGGGAAAGCATGTCCAGGGACACGGCCCGCTGGTCGAGGCCCAGCTGCCGCCTCTCCATGCTCCTCATGGTGGCAGCTCGCTGAAGCTTCTCGTGAACCTCGATGCTCATTCGCCGACGTGTCTCCCGAATCTCTGCTCTCACGTTTGCTTTCCACTCCGCAGCATGAGCCTTGATCTCGCCAACCTTCAGAAAGACAAATATTACAGTCAACGGTGTCAGAACAGACTGAGGTTGTTGTCCCTGGACCTCACCAGTGTTGGAGAAGTTCACTTTCTACACAAACTAGTTAAGTTCATAGTTCACAGAAATTAAAATGAACTAGTTCAGTTCACCATTTCAAAATATAAACTAAATAGTTCATTTTTAGTTCTTTTTTTTAATTCTTTTTTAATGTTGCTGCAAGCAATTATTTGTCAAAATGATTACCACTGCCCATATACTACACCACCACAAACAGCAATTATTTTATCCATTTTATCTGTCGAAAACTATGTGTCCTGTTCTGAATCCTTAACCAACCAGGGTTCACATTAGCATTAAAGGGACAGCCCGTGTAAAACTGTAATTTCCGTTTCAGCTTCTCTATACACAGTATATTAAAAATATGAGGAAAAACTTGCTGCCAAATGGTCTTTATTATAAGATAAATACAGGTCCTTAAGGTGCAAATGTTTTTTTCCCCATTTTGCTCCTCCAGCTCTGGGTAACTGTAGCTTTCATCTTCCTGCTTGTTTTAAACGTTTGATGATGCAATTGTTAGCGTGACAGCAGCGACAGCCGTGTTGCCATGTTTGATTGATTTCCTCAGATTCATATCAGGCTCGTTTGTGGTGGATTTTAAATGGGGTTCACTGGAAACCTGGAACGGTTTTGACCGTGTGTGAACTTTGAAAGAGCGTCGTTTACAACTGCCCAAATTAACTTCTTCACGTCCGGTGCTCGTGAAGGGGAAAGAGAGCGCGCTCAGTTCACGCTCGTGAAAAATATGAACTAGTTCGTGAACTTTCGTTCAAGAAACGCGTTCTGGTACAACACTGGACCTCAGCACTTCAGAAACAGTGTTTCTAGTCATCTGATAACTATGGATGGTACATCTTTAGCATCTAACACAACTTTGAGGAACCACTGAGTTATTTCTGATCACGATTTGTCCTTTAATTCACACATAAAAGAAAATAAACCTAACATGATATTGTCTAAATGACGAACGTCCTGTCTCAGAGTGGTGCATTCATGATCGGACCGCTGCAGGTCCTGATCACTTGGCTAAAATTACTCCTGACATCCTCCAGCTGATCCAAAATTCTCAGAGGAAGACCTCAGATGAGGATTAGCTGGAGAGATAATATTTATCCAGTCTTAGCTTCCCTTCATTGGCTTTCTATGGCGTTCAGGACCCTTAGGGGGCGGGACCCTACCAACCTAAAGACCTCACTGATCCATATCATCCCAGCAGAGCGCTCGTCCCTCAAACTGCAGGAGCACCGGTGGCTCCTCGAGTTTCCAACAGTAGTTGTCCAGCTCCTCTCTGGTGGAACCGGCTCTTAGTTTGGGTTTTGGCTACAAACAGCTTTTCTGTGAAGATTGCCTCAAAAATAAACTGAGCTGAACTGAATGTTCTTTGGGGAAAAACAAAACTAACTTGAAAACGGCATATTTGTGAGAACAAACCTCTTCTTTTGTCTTTTTGGACAACACCCTCAGCCAGTCACTGATCATATTCAGCACCGCAGCGAAGTAGGCCAGACCACCCAGGATCCAGAACCACACCAGCGGTCGGTACCACTTGCGGTACTCAATTCTGCGGTCTCCCCCTGAACAGAAAACATAAATTAAATGTGTTCAGCTGTCAAGAGCATATTTCTACCTGAACTTTGGAGGCACGCTTTAGTATCATGCAGCAGGAGCAACGGAGGGGTTTCAGGTGGAGGTTGGACCGCATCAAGGATCGGCCCTAAAGCTCTTCTTATTGCCATGGTGATGGATATGTTGACAGATGAGGTCAGACAGGAGTCTCCATGGACTACAGATGTTTGTGGATGACAATGTGATCTGTAGCAGGGAGCAGGTGGAAGAAAACCTGTGGAGATATGTTCTACAGAGAAGATGGCCGATCTGGAGTTTTCTGTGATAGAAGTGAGAGGAAGGAGAAAGGTCCAGAAGGTGCCAGTGAGGGAAGCACTTCTCTGTGTGTTGGAGACAGCAGCTCTGATCAAGAGACAGGAAGCAGAGATGGAGGTAGCAGAGAAGAAGATGGTCAGATTTGCGGTGAAGGTGGGTAGGATTAAAAATGGGGTTAGATGTCTTGGAGGAAAAGTGAGAGAAGATAGACTGAGATGATCTGGACACTTAAAGACGGGGGTAGTGAATAGAAGGGGTGAGTATTGGCAAGGTCCTCTCAATACTATATGTATCATGATACTTGGGTCACGATACGATATTATTACGATATTGCGACATCACAATATATTGCGATATTCTACCCAGTTAATATCAAAATTAGAAGTAGAGATGAAAAATCAAGTTGCTGTATATGTTCATCAGATGATATTGATCATTTAGAGGACAAATTGAGTCAAAACTATTTGTTTCAAAACAACCTATTTATTGTTTATTATTAGTGTTTTTTCACGTTTAAGTAACCATTACAACATACTGATGACATCGATATTAGGAGCTGAAAAATCGATATTATATTGGGCGGCTGAAAATCACGATATATTGCCAAAAAAAAATTTTTCACACCCCAAGTGAATAAAACGGTGGGAGGATGCTGTTGGATAGAGGAGAAAAACACCAAAGAGGAGATTTCTGGAAGTGGTGAAAGAAGATATGCAGTTGGCTGCTGTCACAGAGCAGAAGGGAACACTAAAATAGAAACAGGCTGTGGAGATGCCAAGGAAAAATCCAGAACAACAACAGAAGGGCATGGAGATGAAGGACAAGAAGAACCTGAAGAAGAAAAGGAAAAAGAAGATCAATAAGACAAAAAGGAGGAGAAGGACAAGAAAAAGAACCAAGACAAGAGGAACGAGGACAAGATGAGGTCATTGTCTATCTGGCAGACCCATCCACGTCCATGCTTTAACTTGAGCTTCTGCTTCAATATTTCCATAATCTTCATTCATCATAATGCTGTCTTTTTCATGAAGTTTTGATGTTTTGATTCACTCAAGCCCCTCAACATGATGCTGCCACCACCATGCTTCACAGCTTGGATGCTATTCTGAGGCTTGGAAGGTTTCCTCGTTTTCCTCTGAAGATAATGACGACTTTTAAAACTGAAGAGTTCAGTTTTAGTTTCATCAGTGAACTGATGCTTCATAGATAAATATCTAAGAAACTGCAGACTGGTGTGAATATGCATGCAAGGGTCACAGTCACATATCAGCAGCTTTTGACTTTTCTCAGATTTAAAAGAAACTCAACACACACTCACCTGCCACATAGTCGCCTATTCCAACGGTTGTCAGGGTAATGACCACGAAATATGTTGAGTCCAGGCCCGTCCATCCCTCGATGTGCTTGAAGATTCACCGCTGGGATGGTGACGAACAAGATGCAGCCGACCAAAATGAAGAGGAGCGTTGAGGCCACGCGGATGTTGGTCTGACTGATCTGGTTGTGTTTATTCTGAGGGGAGACACAAAATCCACATCGTCTCAGCTTCATGATGTTTGTGCTGAGATTCTGATTGGAGTTTAAGAACTGTCAACCGGGTTCTGTACCACCCTGGTACAGACAGCCTGGTACACCACCCTGGTACAGAACCCTGGTATACCACACTGGTACACCACCCTGGTACACCTTCCTGGTACACCACCCTGAGACAGGCTCGGTGGAACACCAATTAACATTGTATGATTTTTTAAATTTAGTTCATGTTCAAAAGCGTTGTTTTCACTCTCGTCCAAACTCTCCTGTCACATCACACATTGATGTGACAACAATCAGCGCTGTCATTGGTCAATGCCAGACTTGCCAGTGCATGTTTCCATGACGACTGGCCTGAGACGAAGAGCTGAGAAGCATGCCGACTCAACCGCTACCCGTTGTTGATCCAGAGTTGGACATTTTTCTCTATTATTTGTCTGTTCCACTCTGGATGAGATAACAGCCTGTAAACGAATCGGTCTGGAAGTCGTTTGTCGTCTGACGTCTCGCGGTCGTCACCTACGCCCTATTTTTCAGCCCACCTGTCTCAGATGGAGCCACATACAGGTGGGTTTAATTTGACACGACACAGTCAAGGTGCATGATGTGGTTGTGGTCCATGAATGACTAAAGCTGTACTGAAGTGGATTACAGACGCTCCAAATAAAAGGAGCTGCCGGTCCAGATGTGGCCCAGAGTTTCACACATGTCTACAGGCTCTAAATGCTGCTGTTTCCAGCAACGCCTTTCCATTCTCAAGGCCTCTTTATCACATTTTTTAATTGCATGATGCTCAAAATGGGTGTCAAAGCGTAACATCAGCGCATCAGTTCCACACAGTCACAGGACTGGTGGAGAGTTTGCTTTGCTACGTACCCGGAACATCTTCTCCACCTTGGCAATGCTTTTGACAAATATGGTACCGAGCTGGTCCCCAACGCCTGCCAGCAGGAACCCAAACAGCGGGATGCCGAATATCGCGTACAGAATGCAGAAAATCTTCCCTCCCTCGGTGCTGGGAGCGATGTTACCGTATCCTGGAGGACAGAGGAGACAGGAGAGCTGAGGCTGGACTGTATGGAGAAGCAGAAGCACAGGCCAGATGTTGTCACATGTTCTAATGGATTCAGCAAACTTAGTGAAAATGTCTCTCAGAAAAGTCCTTCTCCACACATTAAACTGACAGATGACTGATTTCTCCACCGCACTGAAACAGCTTTAGTGAAAATATTTAACAACCTCATCATAGCAGCAGATTCTGGACCGTTATCAGCTGTCATCGTCATGGACACCATTTCCCACAGCTGTCTGACAGACAGGCTGACCTCCACTGGAACCTCCCCTCCCTGGTTTAGATCAGACCTCAGCTTTCTCAGCTCTCATCCTTCAAATCCTCCTCTGGAGTTCCCCAGGGCTCAGTCTTTGGGTCTCTTCTTTTCATTAGGTACTACAGCTATGTATTTTGACCTTAAGTTTGACAATTTTTTTTACAGCGTTTGCTTGCATCTCTTTAGACAAACTACTGCTGGAAGTCATTTGTCTGTGACAGCGAGTGTTACTTTATTTATCCATTTTTATGTGTACCTTCACAATGCACGACCCAGCTGAAGTATTTTAGCTCAAACATGTGGAGTACTCTGCGTAGTTGGGTTGAGTGGAGGTCAACCGCACCACAGTTCGCTGCTAATGGTCCTAAGACCATGTCTTGACAGGCACCAGGGTACAGTTCTTAGTTCACATTGACCCGAGTTCCTGTGGGCTGACCTAAACAGCGCCAGTGTGAAAACATCCTAAAGCCCAGCAGCATCCACCCATCCATCATCCAGACCCGTTTAGTCCTCTGCTGGGTCATGGGGACCTGCTGGAGTCTTGTAGTCAATCGAGGCAGCTCAGGTCTGTTTGAGCCCACAGACCGTTCTGTCAGTCAGGTGGTCCTCAGCTCCTCTGCTGCGAGAGCACAGCTGTCTTTGTCGCTAAAACCATCACCGTTTTCCAGCTGTCTTCATCAGTGGTGCTCTTCTGTTCAATGTCAATGATGATCTCGCCCTTGTTTACAGAATTTGATTTCTTGGTTCCAGATTCTGAGATTCTGATTCAGGACTTTAGTTCTCAGATTTTTGTTCTGATTCCCAATATGATGACACAGAACTGATGCCAGACTTTCAGGTGAGGTGGGATACAAATAGTTGAAAGAACGATTCCTAATGTTCGGAGCGTCACTGCATCGCCTCAGAGTCTCGCCAGTGGACAAAACCTCTGAGAAGTCTGTACACCAGATGTGAAATGTCTGACGTTCATTTTGCTTTCAGAACATCTGTCTGTCTGTCTGTTTGTTAGTCAATATTCAAGATAACTCAAAAGTTATGGATGGATTTTGATGAAATTTTCAGGAGTTGTCAGAAATGTGAAAAGGAAGAACTGATTTCATTTTGGGTGTGATCCAGAAGAAATCCTGGATTCTGGATCACTCTCAAATTATTGTCCAAAACTCATAAAATTTGACTCAGGGATTGACAATGGGAACCTCTATCAAATTTCAAAGGCTGATCCGGATCTGATACAGAACGTGGATTTTATCGCAATCTGTAAATCGCTATATGGGGGAATTGTTGCACTTGACGGAGGTTTGCGCTCTCCGAGTGCTTTTCTAGTTATTATTATTATTATTATATTATTATTATTAATAATAATAATAATAATAATAATAATAATAATAATAATAATAATAATAATAATAATAATAATAATAATAATAATAATAATAATAATAATAATAATAACAATAATAATAATAATAATAATGGCCTTAGTTTTTCCTTTTTTTAATTCCAGAAACCAACCAAAAGTTTTGTGTCTTTTTTCTTAATTTTTTTTTTTCAATGGTTGCTAAAACTTCGTCATATAAATGTAACATCACTATTTGGATGAATCATTTTTCTTCAGATACTGATGAAGAAAGAAGCTGTGTGAAGATGCAGCAGATATCTGATGACATAAATGTGAGGTATATTAACCTTAGATTAGTATATTAGATTAACCTTAGATTAGTATATTAGACTGAGGTATATTAACCTTAGATTATTATATTAGACTGATGTGTATTAACCTTAGATTAGTATATTAGACTGAGGTATATTAACCTTAGATTAGTATATTAGACTGAGGTATGTTAACCTTAGATTAGTATATTAGACTGACGTGTATTAACCTTAGATTAGTATATTAGACTGAGGTATATTAACCTTAGATTAGTATATTAGACTGAGTATATTAACTTATTAGTATATTAGACTGAGTATTAACCTTAGATTAGTATATTAGACTGAGGTATATTAACCTTAGATTAGTATATTAGACTGAGGTATGTTAACCTTAGATTAGTATATTAGACTGAGGTATATTAACCTTAGATTAGTATATAGACTGAAGTATATTAACCTTAGATTAGTATATTAGACTGACATATATGAGCCTGATCGGAGGGAACAGCTGAGTAACGTCATAATCATTGTACCGATGGTCGTGATGACAGTTCCAGCGAAGAAAAAGGCACTACCCAGGTCCCAGTGGCTGGAGTTGTAGGATGTATCACCGACAGGGTTCACTCCAGCGTTCACGGCATCCACAGAGTGCTGGAAGACACAGAGACACGTCTTGGGTCAGATGACGACGTATGAGCGAATATGGAACGTTGTTACGGTGACTCCTTCGAACAGTGGGACCATCTCTATCATTCAGTTTCTTGGTATTTGAGATGTGATGATGGTGAAGATTAATGAGTTTGGTTGATCCAGGCTTAAAGTTTAGACCAGTCTGTAGATGCAACCAATGCTCGTGTAAGCGAAGTATCAGTAGCTAAATCAATGTAATTAACTTAATCAAAGCTAGATTGGGTTTATGACAGTTTAAGATAAATGTGAACCTTTGAAAGTCAGGAAAAGCATAATATTTGCCTTTTATGATCTTAACAGTAACTGATTCTCTTGAAACGTATTTACTGCCTCCAATTCCCATCATTAAAACTTCTCACTACCTTCATAGAACTGAAAGTCAAAGTAAAACAGCGTGAGGCCGTTCATTTGACTGTCGTGAAACTGTCCACTGGTCAGTCCACCTCAAAGATGGGCACCAAAGCCTTTTTTGGGTGTAGTCCAAGGTTACTCTTTGGTCCGTATCTTGTGAAGTAATGATCCAAACTAAACAAAACTTGGCAGTGGCAATCATGACAACATTGCTTGAAAGCTCACCAAATTTCATAAAATTTCGTCTGATGGGGGGGGGGGGGGGGGGGGGGGCAACTCAAACCTCAAAATCTCATGAAATGAAAGAGATAAAGATCTTAAATTTGGTATATTGCTGCAGATCTGTTTGGGCTCAGACAGACGATGCTTCTGCTACATTAATAAAACTTATGAAAGCTGATGTGAAGAAAATTCAGACTCTATAAGAACGCTGGTGTTTGTTATGAAAAAAATGCATAAAAGTCATAGACTGTAGAAGAAGAACTGGACAAACCCTCTGTGATGTCACCTGATTAAAATTCATTTATTTTAGTCTCAATGAGACTGAAATAAAAAGGCAGTAACATGGTCATGGAAGTTTTTTTTTCCTGAAAAGGATCTTTGCAGAACAAAGTAGACGACATCCTCTGGAAATAACGACTGAAAGAAAGAGAAGGAGGAGTCAGAGATTAGACAGGGCTGAAGAGCATTTTCTGCCAAACAGGCTGGTCTGTGAAAAATTAAAAATAAATATAAAAGGCAGTTCTGGGAGGTCAGGTGATCTCCTCAGCAGGTCTCAGCAGTAAAACAATTAGGAATAAGAACAGAGGAATGAAATAGATTAAAGATTATAGAAAAAATAAAATCAAAATTTTTACCCTGCTGTTGAATGGCCATGATTGAAAAATTAACTTTATAGATAAAACTCATCTTCAGCATTTGAAACAAAACATAATCAAAACATATGACCCCCATCAACTTTCTGTGAACAATTTAAATTCAGTTATGGGGGATTAAATTTCATTTACCGTATTGGCCCAAATATGGGACGATATTTTATTCTAGAAATCATATTCTCAAAAATGGGGGTTGTCTTATAATCGAGGTCTAGACTTTTCTATTGTAGTTACACATCTGTGCCACTAGATGGAGTCGCACCACAGTAACCAGTAAGAGAACAGAGAACCAGTAAGAGAACAGCAGGACAGTGAACACATGGAGCAGATCAATGGAGGAACCACAAGACCAACTTGAGCGAAGGGGTTCGAACAATTAGTTTCAGTCCAGAATTAGTTTTTTTACAGACTGAACTATTAATGTTGTTCTTAAAACTGAATCTAACTGGACTTTGATGGTTCTGCAGTTACTGACATCATTAATGTCAGTCACTACATGGTTGTTGCTGATTCACTGAGTCATAGTCTCAGATTTAGGAGAATAAAGTTTATTAAATAGTACTATACCTTGATCTAAAATAACATGGAAACCTGGCACGTACCTGACCTCTAGTATCATCATATTTTTATTTTCCCAAAATGATATTTAAAAAATAGGGGTCGTCTTATAATCAGAGTCATCCTGTATTCAGGCCAAGTATGGTAATTTAAATGGGTTTAATTTCATTTCATTTAAATGGATGCTACTCTAACTGCACTTGACTGTTCTAACGTCAAGTGCAGTTGAAACATGGCGTTATACATTCAGTGTATAAAAATACATAACTTATTTTTCTCCCTCTCTCTGACATTAAACCAGACTAAACTTCTTCGTGTCTCACGTCAGTTTGGATTACTAAAATTATCAATCTTTGCTTAATGTCAGAATAATGAGAGAAATAATGTTTTAGAGAATTTCTTGATGACTTTCTTCAGTGTCTGTTAAAGTTTTGGAGGATGATTTTTTAAGAGACACCTCAAACACTCTGCTTCCTTCTGTGACATCATGAGAAAATCTAAAGAAACCAGCTAAGATATCAGGAAGAGAACTGTGGACCTCCACCAGTCTGGTTGATCCTGGTCCAGTTTCCAGATGTCTGAAGGAGCCACGTTCATCTGCTCCAACAGTTCTCCACCAGTAGAACCACCATGGGAACGTCCACCATCATAGTCCTCAGGAAGGAGACGGTTCTGAGTCCCAGAGATGAACCTGCTTTGGTGTTAAATGGATCAACCCCAGAACAGAAGCTGAACAGCTGGTGAAGATGCTGCTGAAGCTGGTCAGAAAGAGGGTCATCATCCACAGAGAAACCAGTCCTGGACCAACATGGACTGAAGGACCACTCAGACAGGAAGAAGACATTACTCCAGAAGAGACAGAACAGAGACAGATTACAGTTTGTAGATGCTCACAGGGACAAAGAGCTTCATTTCTGGAGACATGTCCTGGTCTGATGGAACTATAACTGGACTGTCTGGACATGATGACCATCGTTACATCTGGAGGAGAAAGACCTGAGAACACCATCCAACTGTGAAGCACGGGGGTGGCAGCATCATGATGTGGAGGGAGGGACTGGTGGACTTCACTAAATAGATGATATCATGAGGAAAGAACATTATAGAAATATTGAAGCAACATCTCAGACATCAGCCAGGAAGTTAAAGCTTGGACACTAATGGGTCTTCAGATGGACGATGACCCTGAACACACCACCAGATTAGTTGTCTTTTTATGCAGTGAACATAAACTTCTCTGTCAGCTGCACATGTGTGAATGCAACAAAAGTTACTGTGAAAACAAACTAAATGATGGACATCTCCGCCAGACTGATGAAGACTTTAATGGATTCCACCTCCGCCTGGTTGGTGTCCAGTTCCAGGGTTGTTGGCAGAGTGTGAAGCTAAAGTAGCAGAAGATCAATGAGAGGCTGAGGTTTTAGTAGACATGAGTCCCCCCCGAGACCAACCTGAGAGCTGATTAAAGGCTGGAGCATCGACCGGAGGAGAATCCTACCTTTATAATGGCCTCCAGCTCGTCGGGAGACACACATGGGTGTTTGTGCAGGAAGGCTGCCTTCTCCGCCGTGATGGTGATCTTCTGGTTGTTCTCAAAGGGCTGCTCCAGAGCCTGAAACACCAGGCCCCCCGCCACCATGTAGGCCACCACCACCACGAACACCGCCAGGACGGTCTTCAGCTTCATCATGGCGAAGGGGGCGGAGCCGTCGGCCACCACCTCCATGCTGGCCACCATGCTGGCGGGCCGCGAGGACACGGAGAGCCGCGGCAGCACGCAGCCCATGGGGTTCTGCATGGTGGCCACGCTGGCCTGCACCAGGCTGGACTGGAGCATGCCGGGCTGCACCTTCTTCGGGGGGACCAGGTTGGTCTGAACGGCCACTGAAACACAAGACAAACGGAGAACGGCGTGAAACACCTGCCTGATATCCGTTTACAGAACATCTGCTAACCAGAGAAAAAACCTCTTCTGTCTCAGAAGAAAATGGAAGCTGAGGTTCATTTCAGCAGAAACACCTCAGACAAATGGTCCAGCACGGTGGTGGAGGGGTGATGATCTGGGACGTGGACCATCCTCTGGACACGAGAGTATTCTGGAGACACACGTGTGTGACAGCCAGTTTTGTACCTGAACGCGTTCACTGAACGAAAGTTAACGCACAGTCCAAACCGTTCCAGGTTTCCAGAGAACCCCATTTAAAATCCACCAGAAAGTAGAAAGTGAAACCGGCCCAACACTGGTTACAGCTGAAGCTCAGCTGAAACCGGGTCATGTGACAGGACGATGATCCAAACACAGCGGCAGATCTGCACCAGAATGAATGAAAAATCAATGAACCAAGGTTCTGGAACGTTCTCCTCAAAGTCCAGACCCTGTCTTTTCAAATGTTCTGGTGGACCTTCTGATGTTTATTAGGTTTTATTCTAAAAGGGACTAAAAGAGGGCGGGACTAACTTTTACGCATGACTAAGTGCAGTGAGGTCTGAAGATGAAGATGAGCCACTAACAGAGATGAAGATGAGCCACTGACAGAGATGAGGGAGCGGCTCATCGAGGCGGGAAACTCCCGCATCTGTGAGGACCACCGGAGCTGGAGGAGCGCGCCGCAGACAGCCGGTTACATAACCGCGGAGGCAGACACGACTGCCGCATGCATGTGCGCGCGCGCGCCTGACAGGCGCGTCCCAGTGTTGTGGCGGTTTGTGTTGCGCCCGCACGCCGACATCTGCATGCGCCCCGCGGGTGCGCGCTCCTCCAGCGACGGCCGCCGGACCGTGACGAGTCCTGCAGCAGAGTCAGCTTTAAAACAGAAAAAATAAAAAATAAAAGAGAGAGAGAAAGAAACCTTCTTCCAGTCGATGCAGCCTGAGATTTTACAGTTTCTGATCATTAAGAGCCTCTCATGTTATTAGAGGTTCTAATTAAAGGCTGAAGGTCTGAGACAAGAATCAGAGCAACAATGTTGATTTTAAAGCCACAAAAATGCTTGAAATCAGTTTGATTTAGAGAAACTGATGTGATAAAGTCCATCAGAACTGTCCAAAACATCAGCAGGTAACAATCTGAGTTTCTAGTGTCTGAAATTAACTTTAGAGGCTGCAGAAGACATCCCTCCAGTTCTTCAACTGGACCAACAGCAGGGCCGTTTCAACCGTTTTCGGGGCCCAGAGCCAGATTCGTTTTGGGGGCTCCCTGTGGTAAAGTTCCAGCTTTCCAGGAATACTCCTGCTTCCTCCCACATCGCTTCTAACTTATTTAATGAACATGAAGTCAAACAATAATACGGTACGGGTTTAGTTACTTTACTTGAAAGAGTCCTGAAATTATCTGAGGCCAAAAAAATTGCTTGACCGGAGGACCCAGCTGCTGCAGGAGGTCAAATCTGATGAACTATGGTCAGCTTCTTCTGGTTAGCTCTGAGGAGCCTTCAGACAGCAGAGATTATTGCTGCTTCACACTTCCTTAAAAGCTTCACCTTTGAACGCTTCCAGACCGGCCGAGAACCGTTCACAGCTATCTCTACGTACAGTCAGTACCGCAACAGGTCATATTACTGTTGAAACAGGAACCATTATGCTCTTTTAGGTCTTCATTCACAGCTCAGAAATGAAGGCTGAGGACCAAATATCTGAACATAACAGAGATCCACTGGCTGTCTGCTGTCAGTCAGAAGAAAACGCCTCTAATTATGCATATATTTGTTGTTTATATAATTCTATCTGCCGAGGTAAATAATCATTTACTCCTGTACAGTTGTCATGGATGTGACATCTGTCCATGGAGACAGAAACTGTTTTTAGTACCAGGCTGTAAGTATATTTATTTCTTCTGTAAAGTTGGACATTTTAACATGGAGGTAACACTGTTGGAGGCTGCCCCTGGTGGTCAGTAGAGGAACTGCAGCCTCTAGTGGTCGGTGGAGGAACTGCAGCCTCTAGTGGTCGGTAGAGGAACTGCAGCCTCTAGTGGTCAGTGGAGGAACTGCAGCCTCTAGTGGTCAGTAGAGGAACTTTCTCCTGCTACCCTTAGCTGAGGTACAGAATTTGAAAAGGATGATTTCCGACACTCATCTCGGGTGTGACGTCATTCCGATGTTGTTAAGATATTTTACTTAATCTGCCCCAGTTTACCTGACGGCAGTTGAGAACAACAACAGTTATTTAGTTATTTTTTCCAACTTTGTCCTCAGAAGTCAAATTCATTCGTATCCCAGAAATCCTTCTGCTGTTTTTGATAAAAATGAAAATTGATTTTAGACTGTTTACATCATAAATCCTTTAAATGTTCAGAAACCTGACTGCTGCAGAAACCATCACAAGAGCGCGCTCCCGCGGGGTGCTTGCAGGTGTCACACAAACTCAGCACAACACCTGTCCTTAGACGAATCAAACTAATTTATCTGGTTGTGTTCCGGGTTGATTGACAGCTCAGACCCGCGTCTCCTCGCGTCTCCGTCTCACTGTGACGCACCGCCGCTGTTTTGGGGGGAAAACGTGACTCTGAAACAGACTGACAGACGCGTGTTGTTAGAGTTGACGGGAACTGCAGTGGGGGGGGGGGGGGGGGGGGGGGGGGGTGGTCTGGAGCGGATCCACTGGGACCTGATGGCGGGACATGTGCTGAGACCGTGGGGGGGTGGGGGGGTCTGGGAGATAGATGAGCTCATGCTTGGAGCACCTTCCTCCGCATCGCGCCCTGCTGCAACGCTTCCTCCCTGGCAGGTGCGAGCACGCGCGTCCGTCTGGAGCGTGCACGGCGCGGTGAACCTGAGCATGCAGCACCTCGCTCCCGCCGAGGCTCCGTGAGCGCGCCGCGACCAGTTCTCCCAGCAATGTCACGTCAAAGCGCCCAGTAACGGCTGCCCAGTAACGGCTGGATTCCACCGGAGCTTAGACCGAGTCGGTCAGAACCGCGCAGCCTCCAGCCGACAGTGAAACCCATCACCACCCCGATGATGCTCTAACCTGGTGGGGGGTTCACGCTCCCCGGTTTTCTCGGATTCTCCGTCGGGAATTTCATCCTGATCTCCCGGTGCTGCTGCTGGGTGGTGACCGGTACCGGTGGATCCTCAGTGCTGCGGAGCGGAGCCTCTCTTGAGCCGGGAGAGGACGCGGAGCGCCTTCAGGTGCAGACCCATCATCACCACTGATGCCTCCTCTTGTTGCTTTAGTTTCGAGAGCCAAGGTGATGATAATTAAACTACTCCACAGCGCCCCCTGGCGCTGAAACACTGTAACTCCAACAGCGGTGGGTTATAATGAGCCCAGCACTCTGGTTTCCACAGCCAATACATTTATAATTATTGCTTTTTTAATATATTTACTTTATACTCATGGCAGTTTGATCAGGATTATTTAAAAGCACTGATAAAACAGTGGTTCCAGCCGCAGAGCGCCTGTCTGCTCTTACCGTAACATCCCTGCAGGGGGCAGCAGAGGACCAGGTTTCTGGCTCCACAGCAACATGAACCTTTACAGTTTTATAACACTGCGTTGCTGCTTCATTAAACTAAATGTTGCATTTTCTTCCTGACTATTATTAGAACAAGTTAACGACTTTATGTGATTATATTATAACTTTATATACTACTATGAACTACTTTATGTCCTGTTAGGAAGTTAAATCTACACACTAAAAAACCCTGGGTTATTTTCTCAACCCAACCACTGGGTTAAAGTGGTTGGGTACTTTCATTGGGTTAATTTAACCACTGTTGGGTTGTTTAATCTGACCCAGTTGTTGGGTTATTAGTTGGGTCAGTTTTTTTGATCATACCAGACTACAATAACCCAACCCCTGGGTCAATTTAACCCCATCTGCTGAGTTATTAAAGATTCAAAAAGCATCAACTTCCTTTAAGCAGCCATTTCACAACTGACAAAGGGGCTGGATCCAGATGACAACGAGCAAGGTTTATTTCTCCTCATTTTTATCTTTAAAAAAATGTTTTACTTATTAATTGTGGTAATAACTCTATAGTAGTACTGAAGCTTACAGTAATTATTCACTGAAGACTGCTATAGCGCGGCCGCTAGCGCGCACATAATTGTGCATTTGAGCTTGAATTTGTGGCATTTTGCTATCATGTAAAGGAAGCTTCACATAATCTTATTAGCTGTTGTGGTGACAACAGACAACAGAATCCCTGTAAATGTGATGATTCTAGGTCCAGGTCTGTATACGATCTCTGATCCAGGTCCATCCATCCATCCATTATCTCTTCACCACTCTTCATAATTTTAAAACATTTATCAATCAATCAATCAATCTTTATTTGTATAGCGCTTTTCATGCAAAAACATGCAACACAAAGTGCTTTACAGAATTAAAAACAAATAATCACAATAAAACCCCTTCCCTCCCACCCTCCATACTAAACAAATATACACACACAATATACACACATTTATTATCCATCCATCCATTATCTGTACTAGAGATGTCCCGATCCAGCATTTTGAACTTCCGATCCGATACCGATATTTATTTGTACTTTCGATCCGATACCGATATCTGCCGATACCGATACCGGCCTATCTGAGCATGTATTAAAGTTTTAAGTCATTTAACCAACTTACTTTGTTGTCAGACTCATGCTGAATAGGGTTTTACTCCTGATAATAACTAGCCAGCTGAATTAGGTGCATTTGGATAATACACATTGGTTGGTAACGAGAAACTGACCTATTTATTCAACAAATCAACACAAAATAGACAAAATGATAAATAACAAACAGAAATGGCATCAGTAAACCACGGCTTTACAAGCCATAAGTGCAGATAATATTGTTAATTGTATTAAGCAAACACAACCTGAGTTTAACCGTCTATTAACAGCATTAGTACCTGTGCTTTGACACTGTTCAGTGGCAGTTTGTCACGATTCCCAAACGTCCCAAAACGGGGGGGGGGGGGGGGGGGGGGGGGGGCTCGAGTTGTCTCGCGCGGGGGGCGGGGTGTTTGCAGTGTTGCCAACCTAGCGACTTTGTCGCTATATCTAGCGACTTAATTTGTAAAAAGCGACTAGCAACAAATCTAGCGACTTTTTCTGGTGATTTAGCGATTCACGCGCACTCAAACCGCTAGGTTTGAAGCCATCACTTGGCTGCTGTCTGCCTCGCGAGCCGCGCTTTTCTCTCTGTTTCTCACTCTCACTGTTGCCAACTCTCCAATGAGAAAAGTTGCTAGAGGCTGTCCCGGAAGTTGCTAGAAGTCGCTAGAAGTCGCTAGATGCGACGGACGGACACAGACGGACGGACGGACTGTCAGACGGGGGGGGGGGTGGAGAGGAGCTCGAGTTGTCTCGCGCGGGGGGCGGGGGGTGTTTGGTTTGTGGCTGTGCACTGAGCCCGACAGAGAGAGAGAAAGAGAGAGAAGCGTGGCTCGCGAGGCAGACAGCAGCCATCAGCGACCAAGTGATGGCTTCAAACCTAGCGGTTTGAGTGCGCGTGAATCGCTAAATCACCAGAAAAAGTCGCTAGATTTGTCACTAGTCGCTTTTTACAAATTAAGTCGCTAGGGGGGTCTGGAAAGTCGCTAGATATAGCGGCTGGAAAATGCGGACCGGATATTAGGGAAACACAGAGCAAGACCTGGAATGGGTTATCTGAATAATGCGCTGCGCGGTGCGCTGGAAAACCCGGAACGGACTTTGGAAAAAAACTGGATCGGGAGTCTGGATCGGCATTTTTAGAGTTTGCCGATCCGATACCGATCCACATTTTTTGCTCATATCACCCTCCGGAGGATGACGGGGATCTGCTGGAGCCTATCCCAGCCGTCTACGGGCAAAAGGCAGGGGTACACCCTGGACAGGTCACCAGTCCATCGCAGGGAAACATGCTAACAAACAACCACTCACCCTCACCCGCACTCCTACGGGCAATTTAGAACCACCAACTAACCTGACATGCATGTCATTGGGAGGAAGCCGGAGTACCCGGAGGAAACCCACGGGGAGAATATGGGAACTCCACACAGAAAGGCCCCTGCTGAGGTTCAAACCAGGAACCTTCTAGCTGTGAGGCAACAGTGCTAACCACCAAGCCACCGTGCTGCCAACATTTATTATAATAATCATTATTTAATAGCGCGCACATAATTGTGCGCGCTATTAAATAATGATTTAAGCCGAGGCAGCACGGTGGCTTAGTGGTTAGCACTGTTGCCTCACAGCTAGAAGGTTCCTGGTTCGAACCTCGGCAGGGGGGGGGTCCTGGATTGAACCTCAGGGCCTTTCTGTGTGGAGTTTGCATGTTCTCCCCGTGCTTGCGTGGGTTCTCTCCGGGTACTCCGGCTTCCTCCCACAGTCCAAAGACATGCATGTCAGGTTAATTGATAATTCCAAATTGCCCATAGGGTGTGAATGGTTGTTTGTCTGTATATGTGGCCCTGCGATGGACTGGCGACCTGTCCAGGGTGAACCCCCTGCCTTTCACCTGTAGACAGCTGGGATAGGCTCCAGCGGATCCCCGTGACCCTTCAAGGATGAAACGGGTATAGAAAATGGATGGATGGATGGATTATTTAATAGTGGAAAAGATAATATATAAAACAACACATAGATTGGATTAATATAACCCAGCAATGAGCGTGAAATTAACATCAATACTGGGTTAAAAAATAAACCCAATAATTGGGTAGAATTAACCCAACATTGTTGGGTACAATCAACCCACCGTTTGGGTTGAATCAATAACCCAACTAGGTTAGGTTGTTGGTTCAACCCAGTCCACTGGGTTAAAACAACCCAGGGTTGGGTGAGACCAGTAGTGACCCAGGGGCTGTGTTAAAGTTGGGTTATTTTTTAACCCAGTGTTTTTTAGTGTGTTGCATTTAAAGGTTTTTTTTTTTCATTCACAGTAAAATGGAATGAAAAAGGGGGAAAAAAAAACAGAGCTCTTGGAGAAAACCCAAAATGGAAAAAAGAGTGTCGCAAGGCAAAGACGCTGTATTTAACCTGTAGGACGCTACTGGAAAACAGGTTTCAAGTTCATGTTTTGTTCTAGCAGCCAAGTTAAAAGTGTCCTCTGTCCACGGTTGCAAAAGCGACTTGGTAGGCAAATGTCTACAAATGTCTACAAGTCACAAATGTCTGACAAGACATGGAGTTTATCATTACAAACTGCTCCAGAGGGATTTAACATTAATATATGGTGGTCAGATTAACCTCGATACAGTAGTTCCATTTAGTTAACCACCACGTTACTGGAAGTGCAACACAAGTAACACCCAGGATCACATGCCAGTTACTTTTTAAATAATGGCCTGCTCTGTTAGCATATGTCTTCAGCTTTGGCTGCTTGAGGAAATCCCTGATAGCTTGGGTTAATTCTTTATCATTTTGTATGCTGGTCTTAAGAAATCTGGCCTTTAAAAATTCAATGTTGCCGAACTTTCTGAGCAGGTCATTGAACAGACTCGATTCCACATCTTTTAATATTTCTATAGGAATATCGAGTTCCAGGACTTGTGGCCACAAAATGAGAAATTTACGGTCAATGAGTTCTGACTGATGGCTCTGGAGCATCTTCGTATCAGTTTTAGTCAGAATCAAATCAAGCACCTTTGTTAGGATTAACTTTACAGTAATTTTCTTGAGTTGTTGGTCAGTGTTTAACTCACCTTTGTGAGATTTGGTCATAGCTGCTGCTTGTTCTTAAGAAGCTAAACAGTGAAGGAAAGATCACCTGCCTTTGAGCCCACTGATGAGAATTCTACTGCTCTCCTTCAGAATCTGATGACGTCATAAAGGGATGGGAGGGGCCCAGCCTTGAGGGAATTCTGCTCAGACCTGTCAAGTATCCCGTTTTGGCCAGGTAAGCCCCGTATTTTACTTGTCTCTCCCGCCATCCTCCCGTATTAGTATTTTTTCCATAAATCTCCCGTATTTTAACCTGCGTTAATAAAAATAATAATAAAAAATACCGCAGCGGGCGGAGTAAAAAAAAAAAAAAAAGACAATCCCATTTATTTGAAGGGATTCACATATTTTTTGTTCCTTTAACATTTGTTCATTTAACATTGCTTGTTCATCTGGTCTTCAAACTCCACAGAGGGCAATCTGATGAGACCTGATGGCATCTGCAGGAGGCAGTCCTCCCACCCGACATCACCCCGGTTCCAGACGCTCCAGGACACCCTCAGATGTTCTCCTTGTTTATTATACATGTTATACATGTTTATTATTATGAAATATTTCCCATTATTATGAAAAAATTTAATTATTACGAAATATATATTGTTATTATTATCTAATCTTAGTTTAATGCATCCACCTTATTTCAGAATGGCTTTTTTTATTTAAGAATGAGTTTTTACATAATAATGACATTTTGCCAGTGGGCGGGGCCAGTGGTTGACCTGCACACTCATTGGCTGATCCTTCTCCATTCTACGCTCTGACATCGACTAGTTGGTGGGAGACTCGCATCGAGCCTGTTGGCTACCTCTCGGAGTAAGTCAGAAAAGGATCTTTCTCCTGTCGCCATGCCATCAAAATCAAGTTTTCCCTACATTTTGCGCTACGTTTCTTAGTCGATGTCAACTTTTAACCGTAAACTGAGGTGCATTCTGCCACCTACTGCCCTGGAGTATATACATCTCACCTGTCGCCCGCTAATGATATTCACTGTTCTGTTGCTTATGCCTGAATGAAAGAGCAGCCAATCACATAATGGCTCCGCCCTCTCTGCTGTGATTGACACACAAATCATTCTTATGAAAAATGAATCTATTATTATGTAGAAAAGCTCATTCTTATGAAAAACGAAACCATTATCATAATAATGGAAAATATTTAATAATAATAAATGCCTGTATTTCATAATAATAGACTCATTTATTCATTGAATTATGACCCAAACGGGGCTCCATATAGTTCAGCCTGTTGGTGAAGGGAATATGTGGTGATACATTTCAGCACAAGGGGGCAGCATTGCATTGATCACTGAGCCGAGGAAGCTGGCCACCAGCGGTTCAACATCACCATGTGGGCCAAGTGGTGGAAGAGGAAAGATTCAAGATTCAAGATTCAAGACAACTTTTTTTATCCCTTGGAGGGCAATTCGATCTGGCAGCTCGCTCCCCAACACACACATAAAAAAAAAAAACATACAATAAAAACACAGGGAGAAAAGTTGGCAGCTATGTGCAAAATCTGCAATTTGTTGCATAAGAAAAAAGTGCTAATACCAATAAATACATTAATCATATATATATATATATATATATATAAATTAAAAATAATAAAAAAACTCTGAACGTCCCGTCAATCTGTTAATCCAAGCACTCGAGAACGTCACAAGAATTCGCTCGCTTCCATGTGTTGCTCGGCGTCAGATTTCCTCAACGCCGAGCACAGGGACATGAGCGCCTGCCCAGAGATCTGCAACTTGGATGCAGCACTCTGTGAGAGTCTTTTATGAGTCAAACTGTAGACGAACCAACAGACGACAAAGTCAGTTAACTCAATGAAGTCATTTTGTTTTATTTTTAATGTACTTTTTAATGCTTAATGTTAGGGGTGCAGGATAACTATCGGACCGAACAACAGGAAATTATGACGTCATTCCGATAAGTCCAATATGACGACGAATAGCCCCGATAACATATATTTCTCTCAACACAGCAGTGCCTCGCTCCCTCTGAGCCTTAAATGACCGGGAGTGAATGTTATGTTCAAGTAACGTCGGCATAATCAGAAAAACGATTACTCAATAAGGAAAATCAAGAATACCCCCTCATGCCAGAAAACACCTCGTTAAGTCGGTCATAATTTTGGTAGTTGCAGATTTGAATTGATATTTGCAGTATTCTCCGTCATGTTACACATAGAAAAAGAAAAAAATAGAATAGGCTGAAATGACTAGCAAACGAGGAAACGTCAGAATTTACGTTACACCTTGAATGCATCATGCATTGTGTTGATCACAACAAACATGGCGGAGCGGCACTTCTTTAAAGTTTCAGAAGAAGATAGTTTGGTGGTTATTTGTGACGAATCGTACGAGAGAATTCTACGAGGAGGGAAGCACAAGCTTTAATACGTAAAACCTGATCAGCCACCTACAACATAACAATCACTTCCATGGAGTTTTGAAATCGCGCTAACGTGAGCTAACGGAAGCTAATGCTAACGTGCACAATCCAGCAGGAGTCTCTCCTCCCCTCCTTCTCCTCTCCTCTCCCTCATTCCGCTCATCTAAAGCTTCCATGAGATTAAAAATTAAAACTACTGAACCTCATTTACTTTAATTAAATGTATTAATTTAAATGGAACCACAAGCCAAAATCCTTTAAATGTTAATCTTTTTCAGATTGTAATTCTGATGCATGTATTTCCATCAGTTCAAGGAGCCTTTATTTTTTATATCAGTCAGTAATGAACCTTATTTAAGTTAATGTGAGATATCAAATAGGTTTGTTTGATAGCTTTAAGAAAATGTTTGAGAGGCTTCTCTCATTTTTTTTTTAGTTTTTCATTGGAAAAAATAAATATCTGTTCATTTAAAAAATCAAAACTATTTTTGATTTTGTTCATAGTATTGATGTAATGATCTTAAGTATATGTGTGTGTTATCGGTATCGGCCTTTAGGAACTGAAAGTTATCGGTTATCGGTATCGGTTTTAAAAAACAGTTATCGTGTATCCCTATTTAATGTTTTATGTAACGCTTCTAATGTTTTTATAAAGCACCTTGAATTGTCTTGTACACGAAATGTGCCATACAGATAACCTGACCTTGCCTCACCTTAAATCTGGAAAAAAAATACCCAACAACTCACTTGCATTTAAAGGTTTTTTTTTTTAAAATTCACAGTAAAATGGAATGAAAAAGGGGGAAAAAAAAACAGAGCTCTTGGAGAAAACCCAAAATGGAAAAAAGAGTGTCGCAAGGCAAAGACGCTGTAATTAACCTGTAGGATGCCTAAATTAATTTATTACCAACAATAATGTAAAATTATGCCCAATATTAATTACTTGTATAAAAAACATGCAGTATATCAAATGCTTGTTGTAGAAAAACACTTTTATTAATACAATCAAGAGAGTGATCAAAAAATAAAATTAGAAAGTGCAAAACCAAACATTTAACTATTTACAAATAAAGTTAACAAACAATTTTAAACTTTTACCTTTTTACTACTTAACACACACTACAAAATCACACAACAAAATATAAATTAAAATGTGTTTAACAATAACAAAAAAAAATCTGCATCCTGATGACAGTTGTGTCCTTCAATGAAGATTGGCATTGAGGAACACCAAGTGCCTCAACTTTGAGGGGCTGATTCTGTTCCTTCCTGATTGGTGTGTTGTGCTCCAACAAGCTAGTCTATGCAACTAGTGGCAAAAAAAAGCTCTTAACCGTCCCAAAGGAGACGCCGGTGTTCTGAGATTTCTTCCTACCTAAAATTTTTTCCTACCGTAGGGGAAAATTATAGCCATATCTGTGATTTTTTCCTACCTTGTAACAATATCCTACCAGCACATATATCTGCTACCCTCTGTGTTTTGGGTGGTAGCACATTAAGCTATAAAGCAGCTGTCCGTGTGAACTTTTTTGATGATGATGCATCCAGAGGAATAACAGAACTGCCTCTGCAAATATGTTAAAGAGGAGAGGAGTCAAGACCAAATGGAATGTGTTTCCTATGACTTAATTTATCATTGTTTGAACAAAAATGATAGAAAAAAGTTACAATTTTTTTTTTTGTAACAAATGCCCTTACTGAATTAAATGGTTTTTCAATGAATCAGATTAATTGGCTTGACTGAGTTTCACATGTCTCATTATAACCTAATAACCTTTACTTGCTAAAAAATTCATTTAAATTGAAGGTCAATCTTGTACATTACGAAGCACAATGCCAAAAGGTTGTTTGCAAATTGCCTAAAATGTGTGTGCGTTGGATCCACTGCACCCCCGGAAAAAAAGTTCAGGCTCAGGAGTTTTATTTTACTTTAAGCTCTGTATACCCGTTTCACCCTCCGGAGGGTCACAGGGATCTGCTGGAGCCTATCCCAGCCGTCTACGGGCAAAAGGCAGGGGTACACCCTGGACAGGTCACCAGTCCATCACAGGGAAACATGCTAACAAACAACCACTCACCCTCACCCGCACTTCTACGGGCAATTTAGAACCACCAACTAACCTGACATGCATGTCTTTGGGAGGAAGCCGGAGTACCCGGAGGAAACCCACAGGGAGAATATGGGAACTCCATAACTCCCCTGCTGAGGTTCAAACCAGGAACCTTCTAGCTGTGAGGCAACAGTGCTGACCACCAAGCCACCGTGCTGCCAGTAATGAACCCTACCGTGGTTGGACCTGCACGCTCATTGGCTGATCCTTCTCCATTCTACGCTCTGACATCGACTAGTTGGTGGGAGACTCGCATCGAGCCTGTTGGCTACCTCTCGGAGTAAGTCATAAAAGGATCTTCCTCCTGTCGCCGTGCCGTCAAAATCAAGTTTTCCCTACATTTCGCGCTACGTTTCTTAGTCGATGTCAACTTTAACTGTAAACTTGAGGTGCATTCTGCCACCTACTGGGCTGGAGTATATACATTGCACCTCTCGCTCACTATCGATATTCACTGTTATGTTGCTTATGCTGAATGAAAGAGCAGCCAATCACATAAATGGCTCCGCCCTCTCTTCTGTGATTGACACACAAATCATTCTTGAAAAAATGAATCTATTATTATGTAAAGCTCATTCTTATGAAAACTAAACCATTATTATGTAAAAGCTCATTCTTATGAAAAACAAAACCATTATCAAATAATGGAAAATATTTATAATAATAAATGCCTGTATTTCATAATAATAGACTCATTTTTATTATTGAATTATGACCCCAAAAAAGGGCTCCATATAGTTCAGCCTGTTGGTGAAGGGAATATGTGGTGATACATTTCAGCACAAGGGGGCAGCATTGCATTGATCACTGAGCCGAGGAAGCTGGCCACCAGCGGTCGGTTCAACATCACCATGTGGGCCAAGGGTGGAAGAGAGGAAGATTCAAGATTGAAGATTCAAGACAACTTTATTTATCCCTTGGAGGGCAATTCGATTCGGCAGCTCGCTCCCCAACACACCACATAAAAAAAAAAACATACAATAAAAACACAGGGAGAAAAAAGTTGGCAGCTATGTGCAAAATCTGCAATTTGTTGCATAAGAAAAAAGTTGCTAATACCAATAAATACAATTAATAATATATATATATATATATATATAAATTAAAAATAATAAAAAAAAAATAAAAGCCTATACAAACACCGGATGAAATCTTTCCAAGAAGGTACACAGTAACTAGTTGCACAGTACAGACCAAACAGATTCACAAGGATAAATTTAACAACGGACAGCAGAGGGGATAAAAGACTTGGAAAAGCGATTACCCTTACAAACAGGTTGGGCATAATGACGTCCTGAAGGCAACAGTGAAAATTCTTTTGCTAAAACATGTCCAGAGGTACCCAGAATACTATGAGTCTTCCTCAAAACCTGTTGTTCCCATAGGGAACCTAGGTCTCTCTGCTTGAGTCCAATAATCTTGGAACAGATTTTCACCACACTCTTGAGACTATTTCTGTCCCTGAGTGACCGGTTGTTGAACCAACAGATAAAAGAATAAGTTAAAAGGCTCTCAATGAAGGACTGATAAAAACGACAGAGAATCACTGGACTGACAGAAAAGGAATTCAACATACGTAGGAGATGAATCCTCTGCTGTCCACGTTTGACCAGTGCTTCAGTGTTGACATCAAATTTAAGCTGGTTGTCAAACACAGTGCCCAGATATTTGTAGGAGCTGACATTTTAATCTTCTCTCCATCTATGACACTCTCAGTGAAGGCCTGCTTGTACGGCTAAAATCTATCAACATTCTTTAGTTTTGAATGCATTCAACTCTAAAAAGTTTTGTCCTTACACCAGTCTACAAAGCAGGGAGAGCCACACCATGGTTCTGTTGGGCATTCTGAAGGAGAGACAACAACACAGTATCATCCGAAAACTTGACAAGGAAGCTGCCCTCACAAAATGATCTTTAGCTGTCAGTAAATAAGATGTAAAGAAGAGGTGACAGTACGGCACCTTGTGGTGAACCCGTGTTGTCAAACAATGTCAGACAAATAACCATTCACAATGACCCTCTGCTGTCTGTTGGTCAAGAAATCTAAAATCAAAAAAGAAGTTGATTTGATAGTTTAAAATCAGAAATAAGTCTCTCAATTAGAAGACAAGGTTGCATGTGGTTAAAAGCAGGGGAAAATCTCCAAAAAACAGTCTAGCATGGGAATTAGGTTTCTCCAATGTTTGACAAGGTGTAAGAATAAAAATCTTAGCATCCTCGACACCCTTTCCAGCCTGGTACGCAAAACAGCAGGATCAAGTTTACCCTCGATGGCAGTGAGAATCTCATTTTTGATTAATTTCTCCAGGATTTTCATAATCAATGAAGTGGAGGTCAATTGGCCTGAAATCATTAGGCTGTCTAGGGTTGCTACACTTTGGTAGTGGCACAATATGTGATATTTTCCAAATGTCAGGATATTTAAAGAGTCTACTATTATTGAAAAAATATATGTAAAACAGCACTAAGCTGCACGGTGCAGTGATGCAGTGTACGGCCACATATACCATCAGGACCTGGAGCATTCCTCACGTCAGTGCCTGACAGGAGCTTAACCACCTCATCTTCAAATATTGTGATCTCAATGACTGGGAAAGTGAATGTTTGAGTTGACTTATCTTCTCTGAAAAGTCGTGCTGGTCAAAACGAGAATAAAAAGCATCTAAAACATTTGCAGTTCTGGTCATTAACCTTCCAAATGAAAATATTTCCCAGTGCTGTTTTTATTCTGGTTTATAGAGGCCATAGACTTAATGCCTGCCAAGCATCGAAGATTGCCAATACTGTAGTAATTCATTTATCTCTGTACATTTCTTTGCTCCTTATCTCAGTCCTCACTTCCCTGGATACTTCCTTCTTATCCGGACTATTGCCTGCAAAGAAAATGCGTTTTCTTATTAAGGACCTTTTTAGTCGTTGGTAAACCAAGGTTTGTTATTTGGAAAAAAATAGTGATCTCTTTGCAGTGGATATAGTATCTAAACAGAAAGATATGTAGAAGACACCACCCAGTCAGATCATTACAGTCGTCACAAGCATCATAGAAAACAGTCCAGTCTGTGCACTCAAAACAAGCTTGTAGTTTGCTGATGCTTTCCTCTGTCCAGCACTGGACTGTCTTCACAGTGCGCTCCAAGCGTTTACAAATAGGCTTATAAGAGGGCAGGAGGAAGATGCTGTGGTGATAAGATGCTCCCAATGCAGGTCTGGGAACGGATTTATAAGCACCGGGCACAGTCCCATAACACAAGTCGATCGTTGTATTCCCTGTGTGGGTGGCGCATGTACATATTGATCATAGTTTTAATAATTTGTCCAACCGACAATGATTCAAATCTCCAAGAATGAATTGGGAGCGTCAGGAGGAAAGAGAGTCAAGTTATGTGTCACATCCATGATCAGCTGTGTGGTGCAGGAATATTGGCCTGGGTGAATATAAACAATAGTGAAAAATAGTTTGGGAAAATTCCTGAGCAAATAATGGGGACGGAGGGAGAGGACAATAATTCCAGATCGGTGTGCAGATCCTTTCCCGCAAACACAGTTGCATACCTTTCATTATAAAAGCAGACTCCTCCCCCCCTTGCCATGTTTGTATGGTGGGATTTCTATCCATCCGGATGGGATGACCAAACCACTGATGAATATTTTCGTCGTCTTGTCAACTTCACCCAGCCATGTCTACGTGAGGGCCCAAGAGACACGTCTCCTTAAAACTCACGTTACATTAGCGTAAGCCTCCAGTTCGTCCACCTATTTCGGATGGACTGCACATTGGAAAGCAGAATAGATGGGAGAGGAGGGAGACTCCTGACGTCAAGATCCATTTCTTGATTCTCCGCTGGACCCCTCCCCTTTTCCCTCTTTTCCTCCGTATCCATTTTTGAGGGTATTTTCCTGGATACCCGATCTTTGTCCAGAGCACGTAACAGGGGGAGAGAGATGTCAGGGTCGTTTCCAGAAGGTTGCAGAGACAGGAGAAACTTCCGACTATAAGTGATTCGGTTTGGAGTCCTGCCAGCTCCATTATCGCCGCGTTGATCTCCACAAACCAGCCATGAGAATAAGGTCCATAAAGCAGCACAGATCGTCACAAACTGCATCAGGTTCATATCTGCAACTCGCACACGTAGCTTGCCGAGTGAAAAAAAAAGACGATTACGACACAGTTAAGATAAAATCAAACAAAAACGGACAAACATTTGCGAGCTGCCCCGAGTCGCACTTGACAGAGCGCCTCAGGAAGGACAAACTCATGACCAGTGGCTGCCGAATAGCAGAGGACAGAGTTCAGGACAGCAGCCATGCACACAAGAGACAGACCACTGTGAAACTGCTGTGTGCACTCTCTCCATGCACAACCCAAAACCACCTGCCCAAGGCTTTCTTCCTGGCCCCCACTGTAAAAGGATGTACAATCCTTTTACGTCCAATCTCACAGCTTGCTCTTGAGCTGATTTCTGCTCGTTTGCATCCGTCTGACCAGAGACAGATTGGTGCATTGACCAGGTCTTGGCTTCCTGTTGCCGCTGCAATTCTGAACGTCCCGTCAATCTGTTAATCCAAGCACTCGAGGACGTCACAAGAATCCGCCGCTTCCATGTGTTGCTCGGGCGTCAGAATTCCCAATGCCGAGCAAGGGACATGAGCCTGCCAGAGATCTGAACTTGGATTGCGCACTCCGGAGAGTCTTTATGAGTCAAACTGTAGACGAACCACAGAAAAGTCAGTTAACTCAATGAAGTCATTTTGTTTTATTTTTAAGTACTTTTTTAATGCTTATGTTAGGGGTGCAGGTAACTATCGGACGAACAACAGAAATATACGTCATTCAGATAAGTCCAAATGACACGAATACCCCGATAAAATATTTCTCTCAAAACAGCAGGCCTCGCTCCCTCTGAGCTTAAATGACCGGGGAGTGAATGTTATCTTCAAGTACGTCGGCATAATCAGAAAAACGATTATCAATAAGAAATCAAGAATACCCCCTCATGCCAGAAACACCTCGTTAAGTCGGTCATAATTTTGGAGTTGCAGATTTGAATTGAATTTGCCAGTATTCTCCCTCATGTTACACATAAAAAAGAAAAAATAGAAAGGCTGAAACTAGCAACGAGGGAAACGTCAGAATTTACGTTACCTGAATGCATCATGCATTTGTGTTGATCACAACCAACTGCGAGCGGCACTTTCTTTAAAGTTTCAGAAGAAGAATAGTTTGGTGGTTATTTGTGACGAATCGTACGAGAGAATTCTACGAGGAGGGAAGCACAAGCTTTAATACGTAAAACCTGATCAGCCCCTACAACATAACATCACTTCCATGGAGTTTTGAAATCGCGCTAACGTAGAAACGGAAGCTAATGCTAACGTGCACAACCAGCAGGAGTCTCCTCCCCTCTTCTCTCTCCTCTCCCTCCGCTCATCTACAGCTTCCTTGAGTTAAAAATTAAAACTACTGAACTCATTTACTTTAATTAATGTATAATTAAATGGAACCACAAGCCAAAACCTTAAATGTTAATCTTTTCAGTTTGTAACTCTGTGCATGTATTTCCATCAGTTCAAGGAGCCTTTATTTTTTAATCAGTCAGTAATGAACCTTATTTAAGTAAGTGAGATTCAAATAGGTTGTTTGATAGCTTTATGAAAATGTTTTTGAGAGGCTTCCAATAGTTTTTCATTGAAAAAATAAATATCTGTTCATTTAAAAAAGTAAAAACTATTTTGATTTTGTTCATAGTATTGATGGTAATGATCTTAAGTATATGTGTGTGTTATCGGTATCGGCCTTTAGGAACTGAAAGTTATCGGTATCGGTTTTAAAAAAACAGTTTCTTGTATCCCTATTTAATGTTTTATGTTACGCTTCTAATGTTTTAAATAAAGCACCTTGAATTGTCTTGTACACGAAATGTGCCATACAGATAAACTGACCTTGCCTCCCTTAAATCTGGAAAAAAAAGACCCACGACTCACTGCATTTAAAGGTTTTTTTTTTCATTCACAGAAAAAATGGAATGAAAAAGGGAAAAAAAAAAACAGAGCCTTGGAGAAAACCCAAAAGGGAAAAAAGAGTGTCGCAAGGCAAAGACGCGGTAATTAACTTTAGGATGCCCTAAATTCTTTACCAACAATAATGTAAAATTATGCCCAATATTAATTACTTGTTAAAAAAACATGCGTATATTCAAATGCTTGTTGTAGAAAAACACTTTTATTACAATCAAGAGATGATCAAAAAATAAAATTAGAAAGTGCAAAACCAAACATTTAACTATTTAAAATAAAGTAACAAACAATTTTAAACTTTTACCTTTTTATTAACAACACTACAAAATACACACCAAAATATAAATAAAAAGTGTTTAACAATAACAAAAAAAAATCTGCATCCTGATAGTTGTCGCCTTCAATGAAGATTGGCATTGAAACACAAGTGCTCAACTTTGAGGGGCTGATTCTGTTCCTTCTCTCCGTTATTATCTGACCTGTTTTGGAGAAGATTCTCTCTGAGGGGACAGAAGTTGCCAGAATACAGACAGAAATCTTTGCCTTGCAGACCCCACATTCTGCCTTGGAATTATCAATAACATTAAAGTGAGTCCAAATTTGGCTGCGTTGTGTGCCCTGCTCCTCTCCCTCCCTCCCTCCCTCCTGTGTGCATGTGCTTGCTGCGTGCTGTGCAACTGTGTGTGTGTGTGCTCAGACCCTCCCCCTTACTCAGCACAGACGAGAGACGCCAAATATCGGCCAATCAAATGCGACTTGAAGGGAGCGAGAGAGAGAGAGAGGAGAGAGAGGAGCAAAAGAAGCGGCTCACAATTGGTCACGCAGACGACCTGACGTTCGAGTATACACCTTTTCGACTTGAAAATTGTGGACATGCGCCCCTAGTGGCCCCGCCATAACTGGAGTGCGGTGCTCCACCAACTAACCCAAACACAGCAGCGTGGAGCATCTGTTACGGATAACGCAGCATGTCTTGGATTGATGATGTTAGGCAGTGGCCTCCAGTTACAGATGAAGGTAGTTTATCGCTGTTTTTAATGATTGGTTATGGAAATAGCATGATCTATTCCCATAATCAAACACTAAAAACTGTGGAACGCTGCAACGCTGGCTATAACTAACGTCAACAAGCCATAAAGATTATGCTACTGTAACGTTAACGCTAGCGGTAAATTAGGCTATGTGTTAAGTTATATTTAATTTATTTTATCATTCTCCTAATTCATTCATTCATTCATTGATTTATAGGCTTGTGCTAGTGCCGAGGGCTACAGTTGCCTCATACTGCTGTTCTTTCGGACAGAATCGTCCGGGACTCTCAGCGAGACTATGAGTAGTACGAGATTGAATGTTAACGAAAACTCACCCGGCTGTATTCATTTGGAACAAAGTCCTTCTGTTGATATTTTTCACCCACGTTCCTAACTTCTTGTTCTGCAAACAAGGCAGTCTTCGTGCAGTAAAGGCTTGTGTATTTCACATACTTTCTTCTTCCATTGTTGAATTTTCACATTGTTGGCACAGTTTATGGCGGAAATGTATTCCCACTCGACCGACTCGACATTATAAAAATATATATTTGTAAAGAAAAACACTGGTTAATCTGCGAAATCGCGAAATCTGTGAAATCGCGCTCTGTGTCGCTCTGTAGCACACTCCAGCAATGGCGGACGGGGTACTTCCGGGGGGCTGGCCCGAAAAGGTCTATAAATAAGGCGTAAAGGCTCGACTCTGGTCCATTCAGGAGCTGACTTCCGTTGTTCATTTCAATGAGCCGGCTCTCGGAGCCGTTTCGTTCGCGACCGACACATCACTACTGGGCAGGATAGAGAATAAGGGGAGACGGTTATGGTTTGGGTACCAGAAGCTAAGGGGCCTGGTACCTGATTGGTGTTTTGTGCTCCAACAAGTATGCAACTAGCGGCAAAAAAAAGCTTAACCGTCCCAAAGGAACGCCGGTGTTCTGAGATTCTTCCTACCTAAAATTTTTTCCTACCGAGGGAAATTATAGCCATATCTGTGATTTTTTCCTACCTTGTTAACAAATACCAGCCATAGCGGCCCCTCTGTGGGTGGTTAGCAAATTAGCTATAAAGCAGCTGTCCGTGTTAAGTTTTTGATGATGATGCTCCAGAGGAATAAACAGAACTGCTTCTGCAAATATGTTAAAAGGAGAGGAGTCAAGACCAAATGGAATGTGTTTCCCATGACTTAATTTATCATTGTTTGAAAAAATGATAGAAAAGTTACAATTTTTTTTTTTGTACAAATTGCCCTTTACTGTAAACGGTTGTTTGAATCAGATAAACGGCTTGACTGAGTTTCACATGTCCTCACTTATAACATAATAACCGTACTTGCTAAAATTCATTTAAATTGAAGGTC